>VZDJ01000747.1:523055-563408 GCA_008694505.1 Cyanoderma ruficeps | reverse complement strand
AAAAAAAAAGAAAAAAAAAGAGCACAAACACAATAAGAAATCCACACAATCACTGTATTATTTCTCAAGGAACAGCACAATTATGTATGGGGCCCAAAAGAGCAAGGTGAGGAAGAGCTGTAAGCAAGCTATAAGCAAGCAGTACTTCATCATCCACTGACCCTCACCCTGTTATTGTGGTAACCCAGGAGGATAAGCCTCCAATGCACCTGAAATATCTGCATTTTATACAAAATTGCAAGATGCAAGCTCTTCTGGCTCCTGATATAATAATTGGGGGACCTGGTCCTGCTGTAGTCCTTGAAACATCATGCAGCACAGGTTAGACTCCACAGCAATATAGACACTCAACCTGGAGCCTGAGGCTATGAGATGGGCACCAGGGACAATTCAAGGTCTGTGTGGAAGTAAGATGGAGCAAAGCACATCTTCATTCTGAATATATGCCTTCAGATTCAAAGCTCTAGTGTTTGATATCAAAGCAAATTTTTCTTAGCAAGGCAATAACTTTTCAAGGTAACTTTATTTTAGGGTGGACTCCTAGATTTATGGGTGGTAGGACAATTTGCATTAATAGAAAGACTCATGTGATGGCAAACATATCAGCCACTAACTTCTCAGCTGTGAAAGACTTTACACTGCATGTAGATGTCTCTGGAATCCTAAAAGGAGACATCACAAATATGCAAAGATGTAATAACCAGGAGTAAAATGTAAATAGATAGCTTATATCCTGTGTAACTATATAAAACCTGTTCTGTACAAGTGTTCATCTCTATATACAGAGCAAGCACTAGATTCAAGGACAAGTGAGGATAATGCGTTCAAATTACTTCCCAAGGAAATGAATGAGGAAATTCTTTTCATGTCAGTACTGGTCTTATATATGTGTTTGGTTTCTTTGAAGGAAAGACCATTTTAAACCTCCCATGTTCTGTCTCATCTACAGTACAGAGTCATATCAGGTGCAACTATCTCTGCCTCTACCCACTACTGCATGTGAAATTGGAAAGGAAGTTCCCAGACTCCCAAAGTCAAGGAGCAGTTCCTTTGCTTGTTCCATTCATGATCACAACTCATCATGACTGCTGCCAAGGCTACCAGTCTGTGTGCACGTATTGAAATCTTCACGCCTACACACAGGTCTCCCTCTCCCACTCTAAGTAATTGATCAAACAATTATGGGGAATCACTAGGATACCCAAAAATGAGATAATTCATGCATCATCCTGACATCTGGTCTCCACCACATGGTAACAGCCATGCAGTAAATTTAATTGCATGACATGTGAAATCTACTATCTTTCGTCTACTTTAAAGTGCTATGTACTATCTTTCGTCTACTTTAAAGTCTGCTAGGATGTTCCTTGGTTTGGGGGATAGCAAGGAGCCTGTTCCCTGCTCACCTTATCCATCATGCACGCTTGATTTTTAGTGTTGAAAACTCATCTAGCTACATCGGACATCCATCTTTGTTCCAATTTCTCAACTCCCTTTAGATCTGCCCTTTTTGTGATGGTCTGTAAGGGGTTCCAGCCACTTCAGAATATTTGTCTCAGTTTGCTCTGGTCCCCTTTATCTGATAGCTACAGATATTCTCCATCCTCTAGTCCCTTCACTGTTTTCTGGGAAGCTTGTGCTTTCTAGCTAGCCAACAGTTTACAAGAGAGAGGAATTTTAACTGCCATATCTTTTTTTCTCTTAAACCACAATTCATGCAATGATGTGAGAAGGTCATAAATTTTTCAAGTGCCTTCCCAAGGTCTTTGTTAGGGGAAAAAAAGTTTTTGTGAAAGGAAATAGCAGGCTCAAATGCTTCTTAAAGAAGAACCTTGTATATGTGCCTTGTCTGAAGCCTCATGCTTCCCAGGAGGCCTTCACTGCAGCACCTCAATGCCAGAGGCCACCCTGTGATTATGACTCGAAGGCAGCATGAACTTCATGCCAATGCCACAGCAGAGCAAGCCTCAGGAGAAAATTGATTAGCTCACACCTACTTGTAATTTGCTGAAGGTCTGAGGCTGTTTTCTTGCCCCTGAAGTTGTAATTAGGGCCATGGTTGTTGCTGCAGCATCTGAGAGCTTGGGATGACTCTGGTGGATGCCACAGGTAGGAAGAGGTTTAATGAGATACTCTGGGTTTTCAGTTATGCCCATGCCACCCCACTGAGGTCAGTCAAATATTTTGGGGTAATTACAGGCATACTTGTCCTTTCCCTGTACTGCTTCCTCCTCTCAAACCTTTTGCAATTTTTAAAATCAAACTGCTGTATTCACCCTTTACTGTCATAGGACATTGCCTGCACCAGCACCAACACAAACAGGAAAGTCATCCTATCCCAGAGTTTCTGCCTCTCCTCAAGGCAGAGCCAAAGACTCTTCTTCAGTGCTGGTATTAGAATTTCTGTGAGGAAATTTCATCCAATACTTATATGAAGAACTGCAGACTTCCTTGCCAGTTTGCTATTTGGCAATTCCCCTGAGCCAAAAGGCTCTAGGTCAAAAGACGATACAGATAAAAATTCAGATTTCATACTGAAATCTAATCTGTGGGAAATGCAAGGTAACAGTCCTGACTGGCTGCTTCAGTGGTCTCTTAGTATCTCCCTTTCCTACATCATCTATGCCAAGTGCAGGCAAGTCAAGACAAAAGTGTAAAAAACTTTCTGGATGACATATCCAGAGTCAGCTTTCATTTGAAATACAGATCATCTCCAGAATGTGGTCTATCCAAATTGATAGAGTTGTCTGCACTAAATGCACGCTTTTATTCCTGTTACTTAAATTTCGTGTGATTTGCTAGTCTGTTGATCTATCTGTGATACAAATTTGTCCCAAGGCTATATAAGACATCCAATAAACAGCTGAAGGAATCTAGTGGTTTACACTTTACAGGGACAGTCTCTTAAAAAAATAGCAATGGCATTGCTTTCTATTGTCAACTAGTGTGCCATGCCCTCACTGGCACAAGAATTAGACTAAATGACCAAAATAAAAATCTAGACCAAATCTGGCAGGTCCTTTCTTCTGAAGGGATGGTTTTCCAAGGAAAACCTTCCTCTTCCTGTTTTTAAAGCCAAGGCGGTTTTCAGAAGTGGCTTACAGGGTACCATTTTTGTGGCTTGTGGCAGGGTATTATTTTAGTAGCTAGTAGTAAGCAATAAAATGTGGCCAGGAAAAGACTTCTATCTACCAGGGCTGGAACGCAAAACCAAATAACATCTAAGTCTGGGGAGTGTAAGGAGCCTTGCTTCTACCTCGTTTTCATTTGATTGTTTTGTGTGCTGCCACTCAGTAGCACAGGATCACATGGAACAGCACCACTTCTGCAGAGAGATAAATGAAATGGCCTAATTAAAGAAAGGGTCAGTAGTCCTCAACCAATGCCTCTTCAGACAGTGGGAAACTGCAGAGATTTGAACCAAAAATGTTGATATATTCATGGAGAGTACAGGTAGTTTTTTGTTAAACACACTGCATCTTCTAACTTTTACCCTGGATAATTTCTTTGCTTGTTTCCTTACAGATCTATGATTGCTAATTTCTAGACATGTGTCTGTAGAATGATGACTTCGAAACTAAATGTTATCACACAGTATACTCCCAAATTCCACAAGTCTCTGGTGCCACAGGCTGGAGATCAAGCTCAGTTTCATATAAATCACAAGATGGAGTTGCATCTAACTCATTACGTAACCAACAGGACCATCCACATACTCTCTCCTCCCACATAGCACTCTCTGTGTTTATTGCCTTTTTCTATACTTTACAACATTAAGAATATATCACTGTGCAAACTGGAACTTCAGAGTTTTCACTAGCTGGATGCAACACCTAGAAAGACAGGAAATTTGTTCTTTACTCAGAGGGGAAGAAAAATCTTTTGCATACCAGGTTCCAGTAGACATCAGAAGACTACCATTCACATGCTGCTGTCAGATTGGAACGACATCTCTTAGAAGAATATTTTACCTTCTGTTATATTAGTACCTAAGCCACCACAACCCTTTGTACATTTCAGTAACAATAATTCCAATAATTTCCAGAAAAAGGTCTTTCCGTATCTGAAGCTAAATATAAGGTTAAGGCTGAAATGCAGTTTATGGCATTTTTTTAATTTGCAAGCAGGTGTTGCTTCAAAACTGTCAGACATTCATGGTCAACTTTTCAATTTATTTTGTGATTTTTTTTGTTTTGAAGAATGAAGAAGGACAAGAGCCCTTCTTCATGTGAATTCTACCAATTCATAAAGTGGCATTTTCCTTCCCCCAAGGAAGAAGAAGAAACATTCTTCAAAACAAAGGAAAAAAATGAGCCCAGGTCAGGCAATGAGACCCCTAAATCCTCACAAAATTTACTAGTTTGTGGCTGTTCTGCAATAGACATTTCTTATTTGATGCAGGAATTACATATAATTTGAATGCTGGCTATAAGTACAATATCTGAAAAAGATAGTGAGAGATTAAAGCAAAACCATCCAAAGCAATTTATTTCGCATAATAAAAAAAAATTAATGAAGCAGCTTCACTCTATGTCTGAGTGATAAGCAAATTCATAAGAGGAATATTCCCATATCTCTCACCACACAAAAGCTCATGGCTTTAAAGATATTATTTTAATACCACACAATTCATACTTCATGGATCTGGAAAACACCATTCTTAGCTCACTTGAAACCTTGGAGACTGTACAGTTTTAAGCAGCAGGCCCAGAAGCTAACCTGAAAAGTTCTTGCATAGCTTTTGTGGAACTGGTCCTATTAACACACTGTTTTGATGTCACTGCAAATACTAATAAAAACGACAATTCCTCCGGTTCTGTGGCCTATGTACATAAATAGCTGTCCAATGTATAAAGGAAAAAAAAAGACAAAGGTCTTACAGATCCTACTGATTTCAAATGCTCAGAAGAGGCTGAAAAAATACCTTCTTGGCACAGCTTAAATCTTTATACCCCGCCCTGAGTTTTCACTTACATCTGTGGGAATTTCTGCATTTGATGACAAATCTCAACACTATGGATGACAATAGCTTCTCTATTTCCAAAGGAGTGATTTCATATTTCAGATAAAACTGGAACATTGTAGCCATCTCAGTCAATATCTTGTCAATAAATTTCAGCCTTCAGACATCTGTGTGAACTACGGATCATATAAGCAAGCAAAAGCTTCTATTCGACTACAGTCTGAATCTTCGATTTATCCAGGAACCTGTGAGCCAGAGATTCACTTGGAGATCAATACAGCAAACAACAAGAAATCTCTGGAAATCCTTTGGCAATATACTGCTTCACTGAGTATATAAATACTCTTCTAGGTTTTGCAGAAATGTACATTACCAAAATTGATAATGCAATGATTAAAAAGCTAGTTAGCAAAATGCTTAAGGTGATAGAAAATGAATACAAAACTGCAGATCAGAAATCTTGCCTCCAAGAAATTAAAACTAATTTCTGAGAAAACAGTCAAGATTATAATATTGTGCCTTTATCTCAATGTGCATGTGTCCTAGGGTGACTATAGTGCCTGTATCCCCAATCGTCTGTTCTGTGTGTGCTGTGTGTTCTATACCTTTAAGACCGAGTCTAAGAGTGAGCAGGGAAGAAGAAGCGCGCAGTTTGTTTCGGAAAAACAGTTTTCACTCCTCCTCACTTTTTTTTTTTTCTTTGTCGTGCTTGGGTGTTCTGCACAGACAGCAGGAAGAAAGAAAGGGGTTTTTTTTCTTTTTAGTTAGTCTAGCTAGCTGAGGCAAAAAGTTTCCTGGACTATTTTTTTTTTCTTTTCCCTTTTTCTTAAGACTGGTTAAATCTGCTGTGAACTGAAAACCCAAAGGAGCACCAGGAGCTGCACCTGTGGCCCACCAGGCCTGGACCTGAGCATTTTCCAGCGCCGAAAGAAACCACAACTGATAAGAGACTGAGAGAGCTGAGCTGACTCACAGCAAGGACTTCTCTCAATTTTGCCATCTCTCCCTCTCTTCAGACCAGCGAAAGGTTTTATTGTTTCATATTATTCATTCCTTATGCTTGTGAACAGTTTGTTTGTTAAATAGTTCTTTCCACTTTTCTCCGAGGAAGTTCTTTTCCCAGACCGACTGGGGGGAGGGGCCATTTAAGTTTTGCTCTCCAGAGGAACCCCCATTCGGAGGTTTCCTCCCAAATTTGCCCTAAACCAAGACAGCATGTTATCTTCCGTAGATATCTCTGGATGTACAGTAACAAGAGGAAGTCATCTTCACAGGGTAATTTTAGCAGACCCAACAAACTCAGCATTTCTTATTTGTTTGGTTTTGCAGAGTACTGCAGAAAAGGCTTGTTTCTGCCTATTGCATTTCTGCTTCACACCAGTACTTTCACTAGTCCTTTTTTTCATGAGATGAGTGGGCTGTAACTAGAAGAACCAAGTGAGGAAAACACCACCATGCAGCTTCTGCACAGCTGTGAACCAGCTCAGTAGTGGAGAACCAATTTATGATGACCCCAGCAGATGTCAGAAAGAACCAACCCTACTCCTTTGAGACATTCCTCAGAGCTAAACCAAAGACATGTATCATTTTACTGCTACAAGACACATCAAGATCATGAAAATTGTGTAAATCTTCTTCAGGAGCAATGCCTATCTTGCATAGTTGCTCATTTGGCTCACTTGGCCAATGCTTGTCTCTTATATCCCTTCTCCATCTCTCATCTCCAGAGCCTGTTCCCTGATATAAAATCAAGGCGATGCTCCATGGCCTGTTTCTTCTCCTAATACCCTCCAGGCGCCCCAGGCAGACTTTCAGTGATAGCAGTGCTATCCATAGACTCAATACAGTTTCCAGTAAAGAATTCAGCTCTTCCCACAAACCCAACAATTAGGTTCATTATGACCATATATGTATCACATGTGGATTATGTCTTTTAAGACAAAAATCTATTTCAACATCACTTGTCCAAATTCATCTGGGTTTGCTCTAGACTTGGAGAAAAGATCCAAAAAAGGGAAGACTTTTTATACTCTTAATTAAAATGCTAACCCAGGATTAATTTATTTTAATTCATGATCTAAGCCCTGGTGCCTGAAACGTGCCCTGGGAAACGGAACAGTCTACCCTAACCCTGTGCAGGGTGAAAAATGCACAGAATCCTTATCTCCTTCACCCCATTCACTCATGAAAATCAGGAATTGAAAAATCAATTCCACTAAGAGAGGCCGTCAACGCTTTCTTTTTCCTGACAAGAACTGCACCTGAATTTTCATCTAAAACCTACTGCTCCAATTATTTCAGCTTTGTTTTAAAAATAATAAAACCTTAAAAATACTGAAGTTGTGCTTTAAAAGTAATAAATAGAGGCCATTATTGTGACCATTGAGGAAAGCTGACAAGGAATAGAGGAAAAATATTTGGAAAATCAAAATAGCAGCATTTTTCAAGCAGTTCTATCTTGGACCACTGAAACCAGACAAGTAGTACTGTAAGGTATACCTCAGTAGTGTATACATTTGGGCTGAAACTGTTGTCAGTTTGAACAAATGGATCCTGCACAGTTTACTCTATGTACTTGTGACATGCTGTAATTTCTGGGCCAACTTAAGCAAGTAATTTAAGCATGTGACTGACCAAAAGTACATTTAGGAGCCTAATTGTCTGCAGAAAGCAGAGAGTCAGTCTTTCAAGAACACCTCTGCACTTTGAACAATGCCTTAAGCTGATTGCAGGATGTGGAAGCCTAGAAGACAAGGGGCTAATGTGTATGTCTCAAACACTGATAGCCACACAGCAGTGGAGCTGACCAAGGATTGTTGGTAGCAATGCCAATTACCAACCGTGACTGGAGAAAGGGGCCATATTGAAGTAGGGCAGTGCTTTTCTGGGACAAGTGTCCTTGTCCTGGCTCCTGGAGCTAAGCACAACAGAGTACAGCTGAGGAATGAGGCCGATGAGCAGGTGTGGAATGTAAAGGGGGATCAAGAGCACTCAAGATACCTGAAGGCCCTCAAGCCATTTCCAGAAAGGTCTACAAGAATGGGCTGCACACGATAACTCATTTCCATAGCAAGTGAGAAACTTAGCTCCAGGGCATGGAAAGTTCACTATAAAAAGGACTACAAACCTGCATACACATGCATTCCAAGGGCCTGCATACCCCATCAGCTGGATTGATGCTGGATCCAGGACCAGTGATATCTTCCTCTTACTTTCTTTCTTCTTTTCATTCTCTCTCCTCCTTCTTAATCCATCTCTTTCTCTCTCAGTCCCTCTCCTTTCATCCTAGCCCTTCATCCAAAACCCACTGCCCCATGTTTATATAGGAGGTCAGGGATTGCCACACACGTTTCCATGCCAAATGTATAATTTATTAATAAAACTTCAAAAGATTTTGCAGGTCCTCTTACTTTTGTCAGTCCTTCCAGCCACAAGGACCTATGATCCTTGGACGCTCCCTTCCATGTAAGGGATGCCACATGGGACTAATGCTGGATCCATTAAAATGGAAGAACATAACAAATGAGGATCCATGTGATCTAGATCTACCTAGGCATAAATAATTACACTGCTCTTTGAATGGACACTTGCCTTGAATTAAATATTCACGGTTAACCAGACATGTTTATTCATTATATTTTACTATTAAACCACATTGTGCAGGCTGGGGACTCCAGTGAATACTAGCACCAAGATTTTTTAAAAAAATATGGCAATGTTATTACAGAGAAGCAATAAACAATTTTCATAAACTTTGTGAACATGATGAATGCTCAAAGAACACTGGAGTGTGACTTTCCTGCTTTGAAATTTTTAGTATATTATTTATTTTGAGTTATTTTAAAATGCTGATACTAGTAGGGTTGGAGACACAGGAGAGGAGGGATACTAAAAATAATAAAAGAGGTGTGTGAGGGTGACATGTGTGAGTACCTACTTGCAGCCATACACAGGTATGTGCACATGTAGTTATGCTAAATATCCATGAAAAAAAAATCTAAAATACCATGAGGGGAAGGGATTTGTATGAGCAGCAAGCTGCTGTGTCAGGATTATGAATGTTGTCAGTTTGAACAAATGGATCCTGCACAGTTCACTCTATGCAATAAGTCACGATTAATACTTCTGAATTTTGGAAGCCAAAAATATAAACCAAACCTCTGTCTGTCTAGTTTGGATGGCCACCTGAAATTAGGTATATTATACAGGTGTTCTACCAGAGAAACCAAGGTGAACCTGGAAGACAGCATTTATTTGTTCACCTAACACATGACTGGAACATGAGGGGATAATTTGTGTGAGAGCAATGATCTGCCACTCTAATTGATCACCATCAATTAGGAACTAATTTTCTTCATTTTAAAAAGAGCACACATGCACAGCCCAAGTAGGGTATTTGTGATTTATTTTGGCAGTCCTTGAATTAACAGGGCACTGCATAATTCTGGAGATGGAGAAAAAACAAGTGATCAACCTTAGCAGCCTGGATTTTTGGTGCAATTCTGGCTTGCTTTTAGATTCCCTAATTGGTTCTGGCAGATCTGGAGCAAGGAATTGTAGTGCCAGAGGCCCTTCAGCATTTGTGTGCATGGCACCAAGTATCTGCCTTCACAGTTTAACTCTCGACAAAACTTTGCCCATTGTCTCAATGACAGGAGCCAAACTAAAACCCAGGACTCAAGATGTTCATATCAAGATCCAACTGTTTTCAGTTTGCTTCATTGCTCCTAGCCTGGGAGAAGTAAAGCTCTAAATCTAGTTTAAAAATACCTGCCTTCCTGTTTAAAAGCTATTTAAGCTTCTTTCTAGCATACACGGTCTGTATGTGTGAATATTAAAAAGGGAAAATAAAATCATGAAAAATAAACGTTTTTTAGGAAAACAGCAGACCTACAGTAATGTGTAGTTGGATCTAATATACCTGATACTGCTCCCAGAAGGAAGTCTATGTTCCTCTCAGAAATGGGATTGCACACTAAGTAACCTCTGATAGTTCCAGGCCAAATGTAACTACAGTAGTATTCTGAAGTTTATTAAGCAAATTAAGACCCTTCTCCAGTCTCTGCATTACAGTCATCCTGAATCAGAGAAAAAAATCAGTTCATCTACTAAATCAGTCATTCCCTCACTCACTCCACAAACCCTTGCCCAAACCAAATTCTCTTTAGGATTCAGGAAGACAGAATATTTTGTTGCCAATATTTGGTACCCCTGTCTACTGTTCTCAGCACTTCAAAACTGGTGGTGGTTCACACCACAAAGCAAATACCTTGTGTACATAAGAATGGGACACAGAGTTCGTAAGGACCAGAAACTGAAAAATCAATCTGGTGTTCATTTAGTGGACAGAAAATGTTCAAGTCCACAAAGACAAAATGTCTCTTCTCCTTCTCCTTCTCCTTCTCCTTCTCCTTCTCCTTCTCCTTCTCCTTCTCCTTCTCCCTCTCCTTCTCCTTCTCCTTCTCCTTCTCCCTCTCCTTCTCCTTCCCCTTTCTTTTTTTATCACCCTTTAGGGTGGTTTTGACAACCTGAGCACAGTACTTAAGGTTAATTCAAGTTAACTGGGTATGCACGAGGGGCTGGAACATGGAGCTTGAGCCTGATTCAAAAGTCACTCACCTTCCACCACCACAGTTGCAGGCTTTGAATAGGCTGTGCCCAAACTGTTCTTGGCCACACAACGATATTGTCCTGCATCTTCTCTCTGAACATTGTGTATCCTTAAACTCCCAGAATCAAGGACAGCAATGCGAGTAGTCTCCTGCCGGAGGAAGGAGCAATTGAGGTGAGGACTGTACATGCAGGCTGCACACAAACAGCATCAAAAATCCGTTTACAAAGTTTGGGTTTGCATGCATGGTCACTGTACATGTTGTCCTACAACTCAAGGATTTGGGGCCGGCTCTTCCTGCTCAGCAGTCATGACATATTCACCCATTGCTATTTTTGCAGATCAGTGATTTGTGGCTTCGAAAGAGATCTTATTTAAGAGAACACACAAGTGCTTTCCTCAGCATTTGGCCATACTTTGTAGTAACAAGCATGAATCACATAAAATATAGATACACAGAGAACATTTGGTTTGTATGCAGAATTATTGCAGATGAAGATATTTATGAGATGAGCCCTGGATTTTCCAAATGTTTCCTTTCTAGCTACTAGAATTTACAAATACTTTAACTAAAGCTAATATTAAACAGAGTACCTTTAGCAAATAATTAGAATTATTGGATACCATTCTCTACTCACCTTTACAACTGTTTCTCCTTTGACCCATGAAACAGAAGGTTTTGGATTCCCCATTGTAGTGCATGGAAGAACAGCCTTTAACCCTTCTATTATTTCTACATTTATAGGTGGGCGGGTTATTTTGGGTCCTAAAATTTTAAAAGCCAAAAATTAAAGTTAAAATGAAGCTAAGAGATAATAGAATGAGACAAATTCAAAAATGACATCAAAAAATCTCCTGCATTTTCTGTGCATTGCTGAAAGATAGAGCAGTCTTTCTTGGTTATGAAGTGCTTTGGTAAGAAAAAACATTCTTCAGCACAGCATTCAGTTTCAGTTTATGGATGCAAAAGCAGCTAACTTGCGTGGGTTATTTGTTTTCCTAAGTGGAGTTTGACAGTCATTTGAATTAGGGCCTGGGCTAAAATCCAAATTCAGATAACAGTATTTCCAGTATTGAAGAATGTTAGCATTCCAGGTTCTGACATTCTTCACTGTGTAAACACTGTCTTGTCTCAAAGCTCAGATCTGGATTGAATTGATTTCGAAAATGTTTTAACCCAGGTTTGCCTCTAGCTCAACAAGAAGGGCGTGTAAATGCAATTAATATCCTTAATTGAAGGATTTATAACTATGCTAGTGAAAAGGACAATCAGGCCTTAAAGAAAAAGCAATCAAACTCCCTTGAAGTTAATGAGGAATCAATTTAAATTCATTTCACTGAAAGAACATGACCTGTCTTAGTCTGAGCTGAGAGTTTAAAACATCATCATCTCAATATTTTGGGAGATCTGACATTTTGAGGCCCTTGCATGATAATGAACCAGCAAAAAAGCAGGCTTCACAGAGCATCACCTCCTGGCCACCACCTGCAAGCAACTGGGATGATGAACAGTTCCAGAACTACCAGATCTTGAGGGTTATTAGCACAGACAAATCCTTTCATACAGAAAATTCAGAATACACCTCTGCTGCCCTTTAAAGTGTTTGTGTAAATAACTCTAGCCATGTGAGTCCAGCTTTACTGAGTTTGGCACATATGTATCTCTGTTCAAGAACAAGCTTTTGCCTTCCATGTGGGATGATAAGATTTACAATATGGTGCTCCAAACCACTAAACACTGCTATTGAGAGCATCTGAACACAATTTAGTTGATTTTGCCATCCTCAGGAAGAAACCTATTAGTGAAATTTTACATTTAAAATTCACCAGGAATCTATGCAGTATTGCCACAGAGGTCTAATTTATCAAACCGTGCCTCTTTTCCAGCATTTTGCACAAGGGGCATTCTTCAAAGCATCAGTTTTTTTCTTCTGATCTTAGAACAAGTGCATGTTATTCAAAGTAAGCAACTTCATTAAGCTAGAATCCCGTATGCCATGTCTCTGACTCAAAGAACTACACCCAGCTTCCCAAAAAAATGAGTCTGCCCTGAACATGGATCCCCAGGCACCATACATGGGAGTCTGCTCAGGCTTTCGATCACTCACGTGGCCTCAGGAGGAAATTGCATTGCCACTTACGCATTTTCACCTGCAGAGCCCCACAGCTCTGCGCAGGTGCTCCAACTCCATTGTCTGCTGTGCAGCAGTACACCCCATCATCACTGTCCTCCACGCTCAGAATGGTCAGGAGCTGCCCGTTCCTCTGGATGCTGTACCGTGTGTCAAACAGCCTGCAGGCACAGCACAGATTGTCAGGGACAACCAGGGACAGAGAAAGGGAATAGCATTTGAATGTGCAGACTGCTATGTTACTACAAATGGCAACAAGCTTTAACTTTGATTTTCAACCCAGAAGCAGAAGGGAAGGTGCTGAAAATGCTGACTTCAGCTTTAAGATTCAGGTTCTCACTAGACCATGCAGTTACTGACCATCATTAGTGTAGTGGCAATTCTTCCTCCACTCAGACATTGGTAAAGTTAGTAGATATCATGTCTGGGGTTTTGACCAGCCAAGGACAGGCATGAGCACAAATGATCTTTTCTGGCCAAGTCCTGTTTTAGGCACAATTGCTCAATGTAAGAGAAAGATGCTTATATAGGAACTAGAGCTGGCGGAAAGTGTTTAAAAAAACCTTGTTCAGAAAAAAACAAACAAAAAAAACCAAACAAAAACAAAAACAAACCAAAAAAACCCCCCACAAGTTTGGGGATTTTTTAATTCAACAGAAGAAGTTATGGAAATATTTTTACAGTTGTGAAAAAAGACACAAACCAAAAACCATGAACTTTTGTGTCTGCATGCTGAAGTGGTTTTGTCTATTTGTTTGGGGAAAAAAAACAAAAACAAACCAACAAACAAGCAAAGAAATGTGCTGAAGCCATCTGAAAGTTAGAGGATTCAAGGATAGCTTAATGACAACAAGGTCAAGGTAGTTTAATGACAGCAGGCTTTAACCTAGATATTTCAGGGAACTGAAGAAAGTCCTGAAGCTAGAGCAACAGAAATATGTGATATTGTAACAAAGTATGTGGAGTAAAGACCAATTTCACATGTGATCATGATAAGAAAAGTGGGGTATGTGAGTATTCAAGTGTGAGAACCAGGGAAAGCAGAAAGAAAGATGATGAGAAATCAGAGGGCTGAGCTATTGATTTTTATTGCAAAACTGAAAAACTATAATAAATATAAATAAATAGTGTAAATAGACACTAAAAATAGTAAATTTCTTTGGTTTTTTTGTTTTCACACCTTTGTTAATGCTTTTAGGAAGCACCTTCATGCAATTGGACTTTGATTCTTATGAACAGTGGTAAAAGGGTTCTGAGCATTTTGTCCCAAGCAATCAAATATCTGACCACTACATATGTCAGGTTTTGTCTTTTACTGTTAAAAATTGTACTGTAGTCTGAATTTATCATTTATGATGTTTTAGGCATGTATTTCCTTTCAACATTTCATCATTTCACCATTCAGTATTACGTCTCCCTCCTCTTTTCCAACATGGGAAGAAAGAGCACCATGAAGTCACCGGTAGTGTAAAAGACATGCTGACCCTGTCCCCTTTCTTGTCCTGAGGAAGGCTCACTGTGGGCAATGAGCCCTGTTCTGGAAGGTGGGACAGGTAACCATTTCCCTCAGCACAGGGCACCTACTGGTTTACTTGCACAAGTTTTGATGTCAAAAGGAAAGGCACATCCAGAAGACTACTGCTGACTGTATTCTCTGCCCCGGCTCTATTCCCACTGAAGTTGAAAGTTTACATACTGTTTTGTTTTGAAGGTTAATCTTGATGTCTGTCCAGTATGCTGGGACCTTGGCAAAAGACGAAAATTTTGGAAATGACATAACTGATGTTAATTGCTTTCAATAACTAGGCCCTTTGAAGTCTGATACGCGCATACACAAAGAAGCACAGAAATATATTTATATGGAGGGGTTTTTTTCAGAAAAAGAGTATTTTGATCTGATGCTTTTCCATTGTGCAAATACTTTCACCTGAGTTTTTAGAAAGTAACAAGTATATTCAGCTTATCTTTTCCTCTTTGGTCTGAGCTTTTGTATCCAGCAGTACTGAATATAATGCCTTATGAAAGTGAAACACTTGCTGTTATTAATGCTGCTTCAGAAGTCCCAGTAAAGGAACGTACCACCCGAGCTCTATGGCCTTACCACAAGAGGTGTTTTTATCTTTATTTTTCGTTTTGGTTGAAGCATTGTGTCTCAGAGAGTGGAATGGCTTTAAGAAAGATGTGTTGGGCTTCTGGAAGAGGGTATTGAGATGATAAATGATCTGGATTTCAAATTACCTTAGAATACATGGAGAACAGTAATTTTAAAGATACGGGGAGAGAAAGACACAGTTTATGGATAGCTTTCTCTCCCTGCTTTGATTTTCAGCCATGGTGTCACTGTGGGGAAGGAACTAAGAGAAAGGTGACCTGATTTGGAAATAACATCCATGGAAGTTCAGACCTCCATACTGGAGCAAAACCAGGGTCAGAAGATTAGGGCCAAATTTTGCTGAGATTGAAGACAGTGAAGAAAATGCAGTATTTCTGAAGGGCTATATTCATATTTGTAACTTTCTGCTTTGTCCTACTCTAAAGCAGTTTTCCAGGCAGCGAGACCTCCTTCTGCTGCTGACCTATTTGAAGCCTCCTATGCCAGTGGTTCAGAAACTTTTTGAATGTTTGACCACAACAGGGAGAACCATGCTTCAGGTGACCATCTGTCCAACACAGACATCTCCTGTGGAGGATGGAAATTGACTATGTTACACAAAGGTTGTGCTGTATTTTCCCTCACAGAGGAAGTCACTTACAGCCATGTAGAATGAGAAACTGATCCAAAGACGTGGTAGATGTAATGTGATTTCGGAGCTAGAAGATCAAGTACAGTTTACTTTGTAGAAACCTGTCTATGGCAAAAGAACAAAAGCAATGATAGCGACTTCCATAACACATTTCCATACATCCAGAAGGCTGCCTTCTTTGTTGATGTCTTGATGCCTTGTGGCTAATGTCTGACAGTGGGTAACAATAAGAGACAATTTCCAGATCCAGAACTAGAAGCGAACAAGAATGGCACAGCACAACCCCTTCCATGCAGAGTTTTCAAGCCCATTGAGATAGACAACAAGTCCTGCTAAGCTCCTTTTAAATATTATACAGCATTCTCTTGCTTCATAAATGTATAAACTGAGGAAGAGAGCAGACTGAATTGTCTGAAGCTGGAGAGAAAACTCCTTGCATAGCTTGCAGCAGAAACTAACTCTCTGCAAGCTCAGGTGTGTGAAGGTGCAAGAGCAACCCCCCAGTGCTCTTACCAGTCCCTCAGAGATACAGAATCCTATATAATTACAGCCACCCATTATCTCTCCTGCCACAGACCCATTTTTGTATTTCCAGATATCTCCTTTATCATGAAAGAAAGCACTGCCAATTTTGGCAGAAGGTGCTGGTGAGGGCTGGGGCTGCTCCCTACCTGATGGGAATGCTGTTGCGTGTCCATGTAATCTCCGGCTCAGGATATGATTCCACTACACAGACAAACTTAGCAACATCTTCTACCAGGGCATCTACTGTTTCCAGAGGAGTGCTGATCAAGGGAGCTGCGTGAAGAAGAGAAAAAGAGAACACCTTCTAGTGCCTATTGGAGAGAGTTACACCTTTGGTGGAGGGAGCCAGGTCCCTGTAGGGTCATTCAGTGGCATTTTCCCTTGAGGTCTCTCCAGAAGGTGCAAAACAGCAAACCAAGCTCCAAAAAGCTTAGTTTCTGACCCACCTCTTCCTCAAGACTCACAGCAATAGGTGAACATACTGCAAGCACACAGGTGAGGCTGTCCAACTGCTATGATGGTGGCATTGCATAGGCTGGAAGTGCAAGGGGCAGCACATAAATTGAAGCCAAGCTGACCTGCCCCTGAATTGGGAAGAGTACCTCCTTATTAGTGCATGAGATCTGGGGGGATTTTGTCATTATTACAGGATATATTCAGTCAACTATTTATCTTTTAAAAACAAACAAACAAAAAAGCCCCCAAAAACAAAATAAAACCCCACCGCCTATTATATACAAACACCAAACCCATTACATAGCACTATATTTTTCTAAGCCAGGCTCACAAAGACCATTCAGGTCATTCAGATTTGTCTCATGATGAGGACACATTCTTTTTCTCACAGTTTCTAACCAAGTAGCATGAGGGTTAGAAGTTGAATAGCTATGTCTAATGTTTACTATTACAGATCTGTTGTCATACATTACTTGAACACATCTTTAGAAACATTTGCCATCACTCTGGTGAAAGACTTGAAGCACAACTGGAGGGATCAAAGCATAAGCCTAGCCTCTCTCTTTCCCTGCTCATGGTATTCATTATAGCCACTTCCTCCAAATATACTTGAATGTTTTGATCAGTGGCTGCAAGAGACGCGCATCCATATTGGCTGGAGTGAATTTCTCTGACCAACATGCTGAGATAGACTAGGTTTTATCACATTCCTGAAACACTACCTTGAAAATATATCATGGATTCTGGAGTCTTCCTGTTCCTCACTGAGTAAAACAGTATCTGGCCCATTGTTTTTGCACAGAGAATCCCAACTGCTGGGTATCTACTGGCCCTCCTTAGTACAATGAGATTCAAATTCAGGAAAAAAATAAGCTGTATCCATTTTACACTTCTCTCCCTAAGGGTGGGGCAAAAGAGAAGACATTCAGATTTAAGTGACTGAGAATAATAGAAAGTTAATACCTTAATCCTTTTTCAATTTACATGGAAGTCAAAATTAGAATGTCTTTAGAGGTCTGACAGAATGAAGCTAGAGGAAGAAAGGATCACCTTCCATTATCATATTTACATAAAACTCTAAATGCTTTTGATGTTTCATTAGAATGGATCTGCCTCAAAAATATTTCTAGATTGTATGACTTTGGATTGTATCATTGATTGACAATAATGCTATGCTTACGTAAATCTCAAAACTACATCTGAGATAAGATCACGGATTCAAATTCTATCATGCCTCACTTTATTAGGTCATTTGGGGTCACATTAAACAGAAATAATCATCTGCATTGTTCCACAGATGAGTCCCATGCCAGTGAAACAAAATGGAAGATTTCTATACAGTCTTCATTTTGTTACTACTGAAGCTTGTCTTAGGAGAATAACCCCTACCGATGGTTATCCTGTCTACTTCAAAAGAGACCCTGCTATTTCATGACAGAGTTTATTGAGGTTTAATGGCATTAACCCCAGAGTTTTGTAATCTAATTTTATACAGTATAGTTTTGTTGTTGTTGTTCACATTCCTCAATCTCTGGAAGGATGCTTTTCTAACCCTGAGAAGTGTAAATTTTTACAGTAACAATAATTCAAAGCAGCCAGTTTTGTAACTGTTGTAATGATAAACACAGCCACTCTGACAAGTAATAAAGCTACATTTGTATCAAGAGCTGGTATGTATAATGACAGTATTTTGTTCTATGGGCAAAAAAGACCTGTCAGGTTTCTCTAATAAATAAATCCTCTAGAAACAGTTACATACTTTTAGTAAGAGTGTGTCTTTTATTCAATAGATGACAGAATACTGCATAGACATGGTCTGACCTGCTACCTTCTGAAAGCCAACATACAGCTTTTTGTGCAGAATCAAGCCTCATACTTGCAAGAAAATAGTGTCCAAACTGACAGCACTACAGTAACAGAGAAATAAATTATTTTAAAGCTGCCTTCCCAAATTCTACATCCTCAGAGGGCAACCATGACAGCAACAGGGATGTATAATTTTCTTATAGGCTCTTTCCACCTTTGTGATACTTAGCCCAAGTAAGGACAGTGGGCAGCGGAACATACTGTCATTTTGTGAGGCAGCAACAGAGTCCCAAAATGGCTGAGATGATACTTACATCTAAAAGCCATCCAAATAGCTTGGGTGCTGACGTCAGTCCATGTTTTCTCTAGAAAGAATTCTAAACTTATGATATGTCCATTACCAAATTTTAACATAGGAAAATAAAATCTGAACAATATACGGACATATCTATCATCACATAGAAATGGAGCCAGGCCTTTCCATGTGCATATACTGGGGCTTTCTGATATTTTTAAGGTATTCTTGTGGCTTTAAATAAATTGAAAATAAGTTAATATATGTGTAAAACCGCACAGGTGCCATTTTTCTGGATGTCAGCTGTAGTTTCCAGAGATAGAAAAATGACCCAAGGCTGGTCACGGGACCATGAGAAAGCCAAATCCCCTCCTATCCCCAGCCCACCAGAGGCTTCCAAATGTCTTGGCTTTGGATTTGGATTCACACTTTTGAAACCAGACCAACCAGGCAAACAAAACAATGCAGAAACAGAACCAGTCCCTCTGCAACATTGCAGACACCTGGAGAAACTGCAGTTTCCATAGTAAAAAGCAGGTCAGCTGTGATGTCCTAGAAAACAGAATGTATCTGTTCATTACACTGTGACACCAGAAAAAAAATCTATCGCTGTCCTTTTTGTTTTTCTTATCTCTCCATTACCACTGGTCTTATCACAACATTCAAAAATTGTAGAGTTCACAAACTTACTTTGGTGTCTTAGGAAAATTCTAACATTTTTATTTCAAAACATTTTTAAAAGAAAATACCTTTTTTCTATTTTGGGAATAACCTGACTAAAAATTGTAAAAGCAGAGCCCTGTAGGAGCAGCAATGTTGTAAATACTGGCATTCCCCTTAAGATTTCATTTTGTTTTCCTGAAACTGCAAAGTTTCTGGTAAGCATTGAATTGTACTAGACCATCACTGTTCATCAAAAATTGTTGTCCGCAAGTTTACCAAATAGTATGTCCAGAATGGTGCCACAGTTGCATTTCGTACCTCAAAGACATCTCTAAACAGATTTTTTGACAGCTAAAAGTACGTGTGCATACGCCCATATTCGTGTGTGCGCACAAGATAGGAAGAAGGTATGATAACTTGTATGTTACATGCTATAACAAACAGTGCTTATTTGTACTTACATAAATATTCTTTGTAAAGACATCATAGATATTTATTTCTTTTGAAGCTTCATATACTTACAAACCTACACAGGTGTGCTGAACACAACAAATCTTGGGCTCTGCAGCAACTGCTGCAACCAGCGATTAATACTTCTGAGCTTCCTTTCACATGAGAAATTTACTTTCCACCCAGGCCGAATCCAAAGGTCTCCCCTGCCTTTTACAATAGACTATGTGCTCTTCACAGACAAAGAATCTTCAATTCCAAACACTCACTTCTCAAATATGAGAATATTTTCACTGCTATCCTTCTAAAAGCAGAGAAGTGACCATTGAAAGCAGACTATTTTTGTATTTATTTGGAAAGCTACAGGACCACTCACCCCACTGTTACCAGAGACACCTTCCCCTTTGAAAAACCTCCTTCAATAAATGGCAGAAGAGCAGGGGAAAAGCCCCTCCAAACAAACCTTTTAGAAGTGTCTCAGCCAAGCTAAGGGCTGCCAGGGTGAGGACGTGCACCAGGGGCACCTTCAGCAGGTCATTCATGTTTGATCCAAGAGGCATGCAGCTCCTTCAGGCAAGGCGTGTGGACCTCCCAGCTGGCTGCATTTCGGAAGCAGTGTGCAAGCAGAGCTTCTCTGCAAGTGACAGAGTGGGATCTGAGGGATCTAAGTATACTCAGGAATTCTCCCACCCAGTTGTGGTGATGGACGTGGCCAGATGGTGTGTATCCACTTTGGTCAGTGTGAAAGCGTGGGGCTCATGAAACAAGAGAAAGCAAATCCCTTCTGAATTCCTTCTAAGCAAACAGAGAACAGTACAATGGGCAAATGTATTTCCAGGACAGTACTCTACTCTAGCGTTGCAAAGTCACCAGACCTTTATTCCAGCACACTGTAAGTGCAGTGGTATGAAAAAAATGCTTGCCATTGCCCTTTCCTTCATCTTAGTCCCTTTCTTTTCGAGTTTTTCTCCTCTCCCTCATACACACTCCCTCTTATTATAACCTCTCAAGGCTGGCTGTAATATACCACCTGTTGCCCTGCTGATAGTATTTCTTTTCTTAACAGATGCATTTGCTGGAGCAGAAGAGGTTGGCATTTGTGACTAAAAGTGCCTTTCCATAGGGAAATAAGACAGTGGGGCTTAATCTCCAGAAATATCTTGTTAACCAGCAGGTCTCTGCCTAAGACGAAAGACTTAAAATATCTAAGAAATCAACTCCCATTTTCTAGGAAGTCTTAAAGAAACATCAAAATCAAGATCTCCTGACTCACTCTGTCTTACCCTATCTTACCACAAAGGCCTACGTTATATTTTCCAAAACTGTCAAGTCATTTGTACTGCCTGTTTTTCCAACATAAATATTTATAGGAAGAGCAAAGAGGCTCACTGTGCAAAGGCTGATGCAGGGACAATATCTGCATGAGCAGGGAAAAAGATGAATAATCAGTCCAGGAAGAACCTAATTGATGATGATCCTCTTGGAACATGACTCGGCATATTTTTCATCATTTAATCAGCAGAGCAGAGGAGAGATTTGCACTAAACTACATGGTTTGAGAAAAGCCAATGTCCAGTCATAACATATCACAGTAAAAGGTACTTGGAGATCTCTGGAATTTCCTTTATTTGCTGAAACTCTTGACTAAACTGCTTCTTAACAGTTTTTTCTCCAATGAATGGTTCTTCTGAGGAGCAAGTGCAGTAAAGCTTACCAGTGCAGTGAATGTGTGAATCCCCATGGTTTGGCTTTATAAAAGCAATGTTTCTTTGGGGGCATGCCATTGTTGATTAGGAACAAGGATCTCTAGACAAGTGCTCCTCTGAAGATGAATAAAGGCAGAAAAACTCACAGAAGATGTTAAAGATATTCCAAAAATTCTGGAGCTAGCAATGACAACAAAGCAAAACAAGAAGATGATGATGAAACAACAATAATCCTACCAGGGAACACAGAAATACTGATTCATGGCTGAACTTACAAGTATTTCTTTTGTTTAAGTCCAGACATATTCAATTAAACTGGTCCATAGGAATGTGACTTGGTGTTTTAGGGTAAAATTCTGCTCATGAAGGGACTTCACCAAAGACCTTTACATTGCTGGATTCCTGTTTGGAATGTGTTACAAGGGCTTTGAAACCGCACCATCCATATGAGTGCAGAAATTGATATTTCCCTTTTATTTGCCAATTGCAGCATTTAGAATTGACACTACCAGAACTGGCTGTTACATGCTAATAATGCCTTTGCATTTTGGCAATTACCAAAGTTCTCCTAATCTCTCATTTCCTCTACTTCATATATTTTTATTAAGGATCATCATGACCTCCACTGCTCTAAACTGAAAGGATCTAAATTTACACAGCAAATGAGAGTAGAGAGGATACATGAGCAAAGGTGCACAAACTTCAGCTACACATGCCACACAACTAACATACAAATGGGAAGCTGGTGGTCGTCTGTGCCCATCATGGAAAGATGTTTCTATACACAATGAAATCAGTGAAAATCAAATACCAAACATGTTTTGATTCCAAGTATTTTCCAGGCTTACCCTATAAAAATAAAATGCATCTTTAATTTTTACTCATGGAGTTATGAGTTTGATGCTTGTTGGCTGTTGTGTTTAGTTTTTTTCCTAACAAAACTGAGACATATGCAGTTTACAGATAATTGTATTTACATCTGTTGTTACTTACAGTCATGCCCCAAGGCTTCTGCTGAGATGAGGTCCTAGCAGCCTACACAATAATAAGAAGTCCAGTCCCTTGCTTTTAGACGTTGCAGATGAAGCTTTGTTCCCACAGATTTCTGCTATCTCTCTGCACTTCAAACATTCCAAAGAAGTCAGTTCATGAATTTCAGTACACAAGACAAGGTGTGGAGCTACCATTTTTTCCCACTGCAAACTGCTTGTGAAGTGACAAATACAGTATTTTGAAATAAATGCATAAATACAAAGAAAGTAGTAATCTGTTAGAGTTGGCAGAAGAGACAATTGTCTTGCAGTCAATTAATTGCTTGGCATCTCACCACTATGATGAGTGGAAACTGTTTGCAGGACTGAACTATGCTAGACCTTTTTCTGTACACCTCTGAACACTCTCCTTCTTCCAAGTATTCTGCTGGAAGCTGACAGTTTTACATGCTAATGTGACATAATTTGACCCCTGAATTATTTGAAAACTGCCTTTTCTCCCACATCACCCTCTGGGAAGTCTTCTCCCTGGGTAGTCCTGGATGTTCATCCAAGTAGACAGGCTAGGACAGGTATTTCCAGCAGAAACTGTCCAGACACAGAACAAAAATCATCCTTCAGAGAGACTTAATGTAATTGCTTTGGCAGTGGCCCTAATCACCCAAGCATCTGGTGATTCACACTGAAATAATCTAAACCAGTACTAACCCAATCTGAGTAGTGATTGACTCGCCTGACCTCAGATTGAGGTGAGGTTAACTGGCCTGTAGATCCCTGGATCCTCCTTTCTGCCCTTTGACTGGGTGACATTTGTTTTCTTCGGTCTCTCAGGCTCCGCTCCTGGTCACCACAGGCTTTCAAAGATTTGTTGGTAGGAGGTGCAACACCACACCCTTTGTCATTTTCTTCTTCACCTCTTGTATGAGAAATTTATTTTCAATACTTTCCAAGAGTCTCTTAGATTGTTTGTGTCTTGCTGAAGGCAAGCCAGAAAATGTGCGTACCCTAACCTGCCAAGATAGCAGATGTGTACAGACACAGAAGACAAGTGGTTTTCATACCCCAAGCTGCCATGCCACAGCTCCAAGCCTCTTCCAGCCAGCAGAGATGAAAAGGATGTACTGTGTGGTTTTCCCTTCAGATGGATGCATGCACTTGTCCCTGCATCCAGTAACCTGATGTCTGATGCACCCTTGCTGCTTCCTGGCTCACAGATGCTGCCCTCTTACATAGAGACATCCTCACAAAACATTTGACAGTGAAACCCATTTTGGGGCAGAAATGAATCAAGGTCACACTGTCATAGGGTTATGGTCACACCAGTCCTCCCACTCTGCGCTGCCCATTTTGCCAGCAGTACCTACGGCTTCTGGGTGTCTGGCATGAGGAAAGCATTTTTGACAATGCATGCCAGCATTAGGCAAGGAGATAAACATCATTTTAGTTCTTTTATTACACACTGCAAGTCACTTCTTTACCATGATCCTGAGTGGAAGCTGCTCATGTAACCACCAGCTCCAAGGGATTCAACCCAACCTCCACCACATGTGGCCAGTAAGGAATGAGCTGTACTGCACTTGAGGCTTCTTTGTTTAGTGTTTCAATTTTTAATTGTCAAGATGAAAAAAAGACTTTTCTCTAAAGTCCTTTAAGAAACACAGGCCTTTCCCAAAGGCCCACTTAATGCTTAAATTTGAGAGTTTCAGACACACTTAGCTTGGCCTCTACCCTCAGCCATCTGGACCAGTCTCTGGTCTCCTACTAATATTTCAACACTTACTATGCTCTGATGCCTGAATCTAAAATAATCCTCTTTTATTCTCTTGAGATTTTGTGGCAATTGTGAAACCCAAAATCTGAATTAATTTCTTGCTATCATCTTGCTCTAAATTCCCCTGTAATTTTTCAGCTCACAGGATCTGACGGTACTAAGGACAATCTAAGATCCCATACTATGTTTTGTGGTGGGGCAAAATTATGTAGGGTTATGAGATGTAATTCAGGCAGTGAAATAATGTAAACACTGTCAAGAAAGAAAAATAACCCTTGTCATCCACCTAGCTAGCTGTGCACGGTATATATACCACAGAGGGTGAGCTGAATGCAGTTATTTCATAATATATAAAGCTAATCCCTCTGCTGGGAGATCTGCCTCCTGTTTCAGTTGCTGCCGATGTTATCAAGCCCCACACCACAACACAGGGAAAGACCCCACCCTCGATAACCCCCACCCCTCAAAGCACAATGCTGAGGTGGAGTAGGACAGCCCTGTTTCCCCAAAAATGGTTGCTACAAAAATGTACGATTCTTGTTCCTCAGCCTCTGGTTTCAGTCTTCAATCCTTGGAAGACTTGCCATTGGAAGAGTGCAATCTAGGGACCAGGATGTCTGCTGACACGCAAAAACTGTTCTCCGTCACATGATACTACAACTCAACAGCGAGAAACAAGACCTAATTTACAGAATCACAGAATGTGTAGGTTGGAAGAGACCTTCAAGATCATCAAGTCCAACCCAGCCCTAAGATCTCAACTAGATCATGGTGTCAAGTGCCACATCCAGTCTCTTTTTAAACACATCCAGGGATGGTGAATCCACCACCTCCCTGGGCAGACTATTCCAATATTTAATCACTCTTTCAGTGAAAAACTTCTTCCTAATATTCAACCTGTATTTCCCTTGATGCAGCGTAAGACTGTGTCCTCTCGTTCTGTCAGTTGCTACCTGGAGAAAGAGACCAACCCCCAGCTGTCTACAGCCACCCTTCAGGAAGTTATAGAGAGTGATAAGGTCACCTCTGAGTCTCCTTTCCTCCAGGCTAAACAACCCCAGCTGCCTCAGACGTTCTTAATATGGCTTGTTTTCCAAGCCCTTCACCAGCTTTGTAGCCCTCCTCTGGACACGTTCAAGCATCTCAACGTCATTCCTAAACTGAGGGGCCCAGAACTGGACACAATACTCAAGATTTGGCGTCACCACTGCTGAGAGAAGAAATGATTGATGTTGCTATTCACCATTCAGGTCGAAGGGGTGGTGACCTGTGTAGCCAATCCCTTAACCTCTGTACATATCTATAAATATTGGAGTCAAAATAAAGATAATTAGACAGCTTTGTACAACTCCTGTCTCTGGAGCCTCTCTCAGTGTTCCTAAATTGAGACACGCCCAGCTTCGCCCTGTGACACCCGTTCATCCCCTCCCCCTTAGGGCTTAAAACCCCTGGGACGAAGCGTCCCGCCCTCTTTCTCCTCCTGGATTTCAAGGTGTCAGTCCTACATTAAACCTGTGGGACCGTTTCCCATGAGGAGTCAGAGCACCTTTTGTCTTTTGTTCTCATCCTAGCCCCAGTTCCTTCCACAAGGTCCACAGCTAGCCAGGGCTGGATCTCAAGAGAGAGAGAGGAAACTTGGGCAAAGATGCAAGACAGAAAAAGCAGGATGGACTTGAATTTCAGCAAAATGTATGCAAATTTTTGAGGGTGTAAACTGTTATCATTCCCTTGGCAATAGTGAAACTATGCCAGTTTGCCTTTCCTTGAGAACTTCATTTTTGACTGGCATCACTGAAAATTCAGGTCCTTGTCTTATCTGTACATCAGAGTTTCCCTGTGCACGTGCTGCTCTGTGAACTACTCTCTCCCACACCCTACCTTCATCTGAAAAAGATGTTGCTTAGCCCATGGACATATTTTAAATCCGCTCTCTGTGAAGACTTCTGACACAGAGACTGCATAGAATCTAAATTAAAACTTCAGTGGATGTGTCTTCCTACTTGAAGCCAAATCAGGGCAGAAGCCATCTTGGGTTTGGTTTCTCACCCAAGATTCACGTTGTTAAAAGTCCTTGGCCCTCTAAAAGCCCTGAGCTGCATTGCAAGAGAAAAAGCGGAATCTTCAAGGCCTTGTTCTCAAGTTTTTCATGTTGTTTATTATTTGGTATCTCAGAGATTTCTCCACACCCAGCCGAGGTCCGGACAGCAGCTGAGACACGGGGCGACTGCCTGCCAATGGGCGTTGCTTTAGTCTTATACAGATAGTTACGTGTCCACTATTTACAGTTTTGTGCCAATGTGCAGTACCTATACTAGAAGGGTCATTTCTACCTTGACCCAATCCCCTCAAACTACTTTGTGTCATCTCCACATCAGAAGATGGAGGAAGAGGAAGAAGGAGAGGAACTTAGGGCAACATCCTAAATCCTCCATCTTGTCCCCCATTTACCTCTATTCTAAGAACCCCCTATACTACAAAATTTTTCACCCCATGCTGTGCTAAACTACTATTTTTCACACCTTTGAGGTTTGTAATTCCTCTCTCAATGTTGGAAGCCTCTCCCATGGACTAAAATCAAACCCAGTGTCTTCCTGGGATCTATGCCAAGGTCTCCAACCCCCCTGGACCAGCTCCACAATCCCCTGTCCAGGGTTCAAACTTCCTTCCTTGGGTCCCAGTTCATCCAAAGGGATGCCCTGGACTCCAACAAAGCCATATTATGCATTTTGAATATGAAGTTTCTGTTAAAAAGCTTCTGAATTGGTCACTTAGTTAGAGCATGGTGCCAATAATGCCACGGTTGTGGTTTTGATCCCCATGCAGTCTATTTACTTAAGGTTTGGGCTTGAGGATCCCTGTGGGTCCCTTCCAACACAGAATATTCTATAACTCCTGTAAGTTTTTAATAATGTACCATGTGAGGCAAAATGCAGTTTCTTATCACCCAGGTTAGGATGAGAAGGCTTTATAACAGCAACCACCACCCTCCTGCCTACATTTGTGCTGTTGAACCACTCGAGGTGGACAGCTCTCCAACCACCTTCTGGTGAGGCCTCATTCTAAAATTCAAGCCACCTCTAAGAATTGGTTTAACATAACCCAAGACTGCATCAAAGAGCTCATAAGCCATGGAATAATACGCACCTTGAGCTCCTAGCACTGGGACCATTAATGGCTACAATCTACAGGTATATCAGGAGCTACAACATCCAACCAAAGTCAGGGACCCCCTTTCTAAGAGAGCTTATAATTTTAGTCTAGATGAAACAAAATGTCTTTGGGATATGTGGCTGTTTGTTCCTTCCTCAGCTTGCATGGCCCCAGAGCTGCTGTGCCCATTCATGCCAGTGTGCTTTTCACACCAACATGAGTACTCTGAACAGGCTTTTCACAAACAACCATCACTTTCCTTTCTTCACCCAGCTGATCTGGGCAGTTATTAGGCAACTGTCTACAGCTCCCATATAGAAAACACAACCCTAGCTCTGGTAGCTGTTGTCACCAATGCCAGCTGGTGATTCTTGTCCCAGGCTGTGTGCTTATCCCAGTAAAATCCTCTATAACAGTGTTGCCTATTCTCTTTCTCCAGAGCTATAGCACAAAAATTCAGCTACACTTTAATGGAGGCATTGTCTTCTTCCCACCCAGTTCTCTCTTCTGCCTCCTGTGAGTAAGAAACAGCCTTGCAAGAGACAACATCACTCACTGGTATTGTCAAAGGTCAGACAACATGAGATGAATTTCTTTAAGGATTCCCCTCAGGGGATGAGATCATGTGTATAGGTAATGCATAACTTTATCTCCCCAGATACTGGGCCAGAAGAAGCAGGAAACAATTATACCTGTAAACTGACGAAAGAATGTGAAATGGCTGCACACAAAGTCTTAGTGCAAACACGGGGGCTTCACAGCAATTGTATGTCTGCTTTCAGACATTGGAAAAGGAAGATACCTGCTTTCCTTGACAAAATTTACATCCTGAAGAAAGTGTCATCACAGAAAGATGTCAAAAGTGATGTCCCATATCTGGAAAGGACTATTTTTCTTTTTTCTTTTTTGGTTTTGTTTTGGTTTTGGTTTTTTTTTTTTGTGTGGACAAGCATAATTTTGTATATGTTAACATGTGATATCACACTTGTCAAGGCACTTCCAACAACAGATGCACGGCAGAGGCTCCTGGGGGTTTGCTTCTGGAATGTCAGAAATGCATTACAGAGCTACAATGTTCAAAACATCCAGAGAAAAAAGAAATCCCTGAATTAGGCAAATCTGTCAGGCTGAGGAAATAAGATATCAAGCTGGAAAACTGAAAAATAGTTGTATTTTTGAAAATACATGACTGTCCCGCAGGCATTCAAAAATCATGAGTCAGATCTTTAAAAAATCGTAGCTGGCTTAGAAATGAGAGTTGTGGAGGTTAGTAACCTTGCATAGTCTGTACTATTAATGGTCACATTCCTAAATACTTTTGGAAAAAATGGAAATTGAACTTTTATTTTGTAATAAAAGCAGAGATTCTTACATAATCTACCAGCCCCAGGGGCTGAGGCATTTAGCAAAACATCAGATAATATGACAAAACCCAAACAGTTGACAATGCTGGAGCTAAACTAATTTGTGCAGCCCTGGCAATAAATTTCAAGGCTGGTTCAAGAACCCACATCCACAGGAATGGTGTGCTTTGGTGCAGTCATTCACAGATGTAATTTTTCTAGGATGCAGTTTTTGGATAGTGGCTGTCAGAAATTACATGATATCTCTGTTTCATTCAATGGAAAAAGTCTCCCTGAATAAGAGAAAAGGCCCTGAAGGACAGACTTCCACAGTGACAAATTAACTAGCAGAACAAAGCACAGAATTTCAAAGGACCTTCTGAAGTTTTAGGAACTTTACTCAACCCAAATGTCTCCCATTGTATTTCAATAAATGCACTGTGTTCCTCTAAAACTTGTCCCCTGTATATTACATTGTGATGACATTCATGTGTAGCATTAGGTTTGGCTAAAACACACTTATTTATTTGCTAACAACTTAACTTTTAAGAGGACCTAAAGTTTGATTCAAAAGGAAGAAAAACTCTCAGCTTCCAAAATTTCCAAAAGTCCTTGCAGATGCCTGGCCTCACCTAACATAAATCAGAACTCTTCCAATTGTCAAGATCCTCATGCTAGAAGATGACCTCGGGGTCTTGTGTCTCCACCATCACACTGAGAATGGATCTGGCAAGGTTTCCTTGTCTTTAAGGATGTCACCATTCACTTTGCACTGGGAGAAACACTTCCCATATTTGACTGGGGACAATTCCATATTTAGAAACGATTCCAGAATCACAGACTTACCCTAAATGTCATATCCTCCACATGTTGGTGTTTTTCCTGGAACACAGGTGACTATAAACCCCTGCCAGACCTTTCATAATCCTCTGCCAGAGGATTCATTCACCCCCTCAGATCCACCCAGCCTTGTTTGTTGCCATACACCACACCAATATGTTTTTCAGAAAACATGTATCAACATTTCCATCAAGAATGCTTCATCACAATTTCTTTGCCAAGTGATGCCGCATCTGGCCGTGGCTCTGCTACAAAAGACAGAGCATCATGTGCATTTGCTAAGAAAAGTAATGAGGCTCTTCCTTAAAAGCCAAGGTGATGCCTATATACCACTCTGTGTTCAAGCAATCCTCATGGGCTGCTCCCTGCCTGTCAGAAGCACAAAATTATGCAATCCTTTCTGTGCAGCTGCTATTTGAGCAACTGTAGTAATGTCTAGACTCTCTTCTCCCTTGCGTGAGCTCAGAGGCATCACTTTGCCCCAGTCCAAGCTCCTACAAGGCTTGACAAAAGACCTGTGACCCTTCTTGTGTGCCAGCTGAGAACACATCTGTCAATGTGGTCCTCCAGCATAAGAGGACTTAGACTCTCTCATACAGTACCACATGTTGAATTAGCTAAGAGAAGCTGGGGCTAATGAAGGCCTTCTGTGGCAATGACTCTGCTGCTCTCTCTGAGGCTGTAGTAGCTGTCTGTGACAAGGCATAGCTTCTGTTGATGTCTGTGTGGGATGAGACACATTCCTTTGCTTCCACACTGCAACTACTTGGCCTCAACATCAGTGCTGGTGGAAAGGAAGAGGTAACCAGAGATGAAACTGGGTGCGTCACTGGTATAGCACAAAATACCTGTGGCAGGAAAGGAGGCAACAGCAAAAAAAAGGAAGTGAGAAACAAGCCCATTCACAGCAGACAGAGAAAGGGAAAGAACCTGAAAGATGTGGAGTTGACCAAGGATGTGGGGAGAAGCCAAGTTTGGCCTTGAAAGATGAAGGCACTACGTAGGTTGGAAATAGGTCTCAGACAAAGGGGATTATGCTAATGGAAAAAAAAAAATCTGTGTTTTATGGTGTCTGGCTGAAGGAGATTTGGTGTGGTTACCCCAATCTCACCAGCACATACAACCGACAAGCCTGCTCTGTCAGGAATGGCATTGTGTAACCAAAGCAGGCTCACCTGGACATTCACACTGAGAGGCTGCACATCATGTATTTGCAATGCTCCCTACACTAAGTGAGGTCAGAAACCAATACTGAATACCACTGAAAACATAAGCATCTTAATTTCTTATCAGCAAGAGTTCAGAGGGTAGTCTTTGCAGGACAATTGAAAAGCATAACCTGGGGGTCTAAAACTGAGCAACTAAGGACCAATCAAGAGTTCTTAAAGTCAATGGAAAGTCTATTAGAACACAATTTACAATGTAGCTAGTGACTTTTTTGTTATCCTTGTGCTGACAGTCTGAGTCTGCTTCCAGTCTGCTGCTTTAGGAATATTCTTTAACCCCTTGTATAGAGTTAAACTTATAGTATGGAGGTATTAATCTGTAAAAAGCCACATCAATCACTGAGCACCAGCAGCAACCAAGGAACTGTGCAACCAGTTCAAGAGGCAAAGAGTAAAACTTGCCAGAATAGTAGCTTCTCTCTTTATTAGCTGCTGTCCTGTAAGTTACGATGTTAGTACTAGATCAACAGTGTAGACAAAGAAATCTAGCCAGAAAATCCCTGGCTCCTGTGGTTCAGGGTGTGGGAACATTTTCGTAGTGGTACCCATCACCACGAGACAGCAGAACCAGAGTGCCCAGGGCTCACACAGTGCTGGCTGGGGCCATATAACAGCAATGAACAGATCTAGTAGGTTTTCATCCTGCTGGAGGTAACTGGTGACCCGGGAGCCAACATGCAGGGCTGGTGCCTCTGGCTCTCCAGTGCTACCCATATCACACAGTACTTGCATGGAACAAACCCTGACACCAGAGCAAAAGAAGAGTTCTAAAATGTCTGCCAAAGTGCCAAAAATTTTTTTCATAGTGATACATCTTAATTTTGAATTTTATATGCATTACAAGTGTATGAAACAAGTAAAGTAACACCTGTAATAATTAAAAATATATATAGAAATCATTGATCAGAAGTGGATTACAAAGATTTGTTCCCCTTCTTTTCAGAGATATGGTTTAATTTCATAAGATTTTGTATTACTACTGGGAGTCTTCTACAGAGACCTCTTCTGTATAGGTTTTGCTGTGCATCAAATATTGATTCTACAGAACCTCATATAAAAAACCAGCAATCAATGAAAATTTAAGGAAAGTCTCCTGATTTTAAGTTGGTTCTTAGTCAATCTTCAGATAATCATTCTGTAATCCTGTGTTAAGTGCCTGATTTTATCTAAAAGCTATTACTTTTTAAAAGTCAGTTAATAGGGATCATTGAGCACAGCCAAGTTAAACTCTTCCAAACATTAAGAAAAATAAGTAAGGCCTTAAAAAGCAAAATGCAGCCTGGGACTAAATCCCAGGAGATTTTTGTAATACAAAGCCTCAATTATATTAAAAGTACTGATAATTCACAGGAATAGAGCATGGACAATCTTCTTTAATTACACTTCTATTTAAAGTAGTTCAAATCTTACTTAGTTTGGACCACTAAAACATCTGCAGGGAGTTTTCAGGTTTGAGGAAAGACAAATGGGATACAGTGGTGCGGTGAGCATTAGCTAATCTGAAAAAATAACCTCCCTTGGTACTAAATGCAACTTTCCTTTTAAAACATAGTCCCTGGCAATGGTGAGTACAAAGGCTGAAGTGACTCACTCTGTATGAAAATTAGACACTCCAGGCACATATCTGAAATTGTGCACCTTCTTTACCTCCAGTGAAGTCACTCTTTCTGCAAGACATTTCTGTGGGCCATGGCATCTGAATTTCCAGGAAGAGAGGCTCATAAGAGCAATCCATTGGGTATGTGCATATTACTGAACTAGAGATCATTTTGAGAAAGGTTGAGGATGAGTTTGGGAGATAACAACCAAGTCAATGGCAGATAATTTCAATTGTGCTATAAGGTTATTTTGAAAGGAAAATTCTGTATTGAAAAAGAGCTGTGTGGGTTGCCTTCTGAGCCACTATGCTGGCTAAGAACACAAAGGCAGAATTATCTGCTTCCTTTGCACACATTCTCCACTAAAAGGACAGGACAAGGTCTCAGAGTTATTCACTATTAAACTCCCAGAGACTAAGACATCCATTTTCAATGATGTCAAGCTTGCACTGGTAGAACACATTTCATGGAGAAGACCAAGACTGGGCTCCATTTTTGTATCATGATCACAGCCCTTAAGAAATACTGTTCTGTGATGTGAAGTTACATGCTTTGAATCTCTGTTTTGAACATGCAGACATCTCAAGACCATCCATAACTCAAGTAACCAGTATTTGGCAACTGGATAATACTGGGCATTCTCAACAAAAGGATTAAATCAAAACTACTAAGATAATTGGTCTAGAGGCTTTTTGTTTTGTCATTATGAAGTATCACTGAGAAAGTATTTTCCTGCAACAATTTTTTTGTTAAGGCATGTTCTCTTTGGGATTTTTAATGCACGACCCTGAATAGTCTGGTATGAAGCCACAAAGATGCCTAGCCAAAGCTCTGGCAGATAATGCTATTTCTCACAGCTGAAGAACCAGGACACTGATAGCACAAGAAAAAATGTGAAAAAATTAACACAATTCAACATGTCTAACAGGAGAAATAAAATGCTGACTGTTGGGACACTAGCTCCTACCAATCTACCATTTTAGTGGAGCACAGGAAACTGGAGAGTTGACTTGGACTGAATGATTCCTACTCCTGTAATCGTCACCTGTGGTGTACCTGGCAAACAAAGGCCACAGCCTTTCTGATGCTGAATTATAATGCTGCTGAAAGCCTTGTGCAAGTCCTCACTGGGATTGTTCATGAGCTGTTCATGAAATGCCTCCACCTCTGACTTCCTTTACAAGGCAAGATTCTGTCAAGGGCAGAGATAAAGTCCATTCTTTCCAAAGCAGTGAATCTGGTTTGTTTCCATATTACTGTTTATTTTATGACAGTATGACAAAGCCTGTAAATGTTGTTCAGCCAGAATCAGTATTAGCAATGGAAATGATTACTACCGCTTTAACTGACATTTTGTTAATGTTACTGTAGCACTGTCTCATGAGTCATGACAGGATGGAAATTTGTCACTGCTGTAGGTCACTTTCTTAACTATAAAGTTTCTCCTCTTACATTCATCTGCTCTAGTGCCTGTAATAGAACTAATAAACCAAAACCATGCTTGAACATCCTTGTACGTGCTGCCTTCTCTACAGCCAAAGCATTTTAAGTGTTGCTTTGCTTAGGTAATGGAACAGTCATGTGAAATGGAGGCCCTGAAGAAAGCATTTTTGAAAGTTATATGAAGGCCTTGGACTCCTTCAGCCTTTGAAAAAGTACATTTTTACTGTCTTCACACAGAAATTTGCTTCTGAGGATTTCATGGCATAAAAGTTGTGCCTCCTGTCAATTGACAGCATAGCCAGCTGTCCTCTGTCCAAACTCAGCTGACAACATGGCAGTGCATGGAATGTTGTTCCTTTGGCAGCCAGCAGTGGATCTTCATTTCTTCACATCCTTTCCAGGGTGTCACCTCCTTTAAACGATAATACAGTGAAACCACATAAAAAATAAGCAAAAAGATGCATATTCTACCTGATGACGAGAGAAGGACCTTGCAGTGGTTAGGGCTGAAGCATAAACCATACCAGGGATGGCAGATGATAATTGGGCTGGTTCAGCCTGGAGAGGAGGAGGGGAAGGACGGACTTTATGTCCAGTCATTATGTGGTACACAAGAGGCAAGATGACATGATTTGCGAAAAGGTTAATTTTGGTTTAGTTACTAAGAAAGGTTTTTCACCTTGAGAGTGGTTATTCACTGGAAGACAGGTTTGGAGTCATTGCAGGATCTCCAGCCTTGGAAACACTAACACTTTGATAGCACAAGGCATACAGTAATCTGTTCTAATGCGTCCTGCTTCATGCAGGGGGTTGTACAGCTGGAGGTCTCTTCCCATCTGAGTTACTTCATGAGTTAATGAAGTCTTTGGAAAGATTTTTTGTTTTATATCTTTTTCTGAAGAATTGGCTTCTAATCTCTGTTAAGTTTCCCTGCCTTGGATTTAGCAAACACACAAGGTTTCAAGCAAAATCTTACACCAGCTTTGCACATAAGCATTTTTACTTTAAAAATCAGTAGGAGAAAAGAGGTAGATTCTGATACAAAAATATATAAGAAAACTCCTCTTCACTTTTTCTTTGCCTGTTAAAGCAGGAGTTTGTTCAATTTTTGCAACCATTTTGCCTTTATCTCTGGATATGTTCAGCTATTCTTCAATACGTCAAGGCTGCAGCAGCCTGGTCGGTTTTTAGGTGGTGGCTTAACCTGCATTTCCCAGTGTGTATTATGACTGAGACAGCTGCAAATTTAGCTGACTTTATTTGGCACTCTTCATATTTGCTTCCAAACTCTCAGAAGAGTGAATAAATAAGACTCTTAATGCTAAATTCTTTCTACTGAAGAGCTTTTTCTCGTTTGCAGAGCTCAAAGAAGTCTTCTTCCATTGTTTAAGGGATTTTTATTTTAAAAATTAAATTCAGCATTTACTGAAATTTAAATCTGTTGTAAGTTGGAGGCATGTACTTCAGGGTGTTTTGTGATATTTTAATGTCTGAAAGTGATGCAGCCAGAAAGGCTGTAGGAAATTAAACTTAAAATGAAAAACAACTTTTCTTGAAAGCAGACTCCAGCAGTGAGGAAGCCTAAGGCTCTCATCCACATGTGGAGGAATCCAGCTTTGTCCCTGGGAAAGTATGACTACTTTCTGCGACCAACGAGAAATCATAGCCAATAGTTTATCTGCCTTGTACTTCAAGAGTAAGACATGAGTCCACTGCACACCTCCACCTGCTCCCATCACCCACGCTGGTGCATTGCTCCCTGCCCCAAGCACCTTGGAGGAGGTGGCTCTCAGAAATGTGTTTATGCTCTTATAGCAACTTGGATGTACAGCATATTCATTCAGCCATGAAAGGACCTGTGGACAAAAGAAAGGTCAGTCTCTTTTCAGAGACTCCAAACATGTAGTTTAACACTTAAATGTTTTGTTATGTAAAGATGTGCTTTGACAATACATAGAGGAAATAACACTGGGTTTCCGTCTGCAAACTCCATTTTTGCAGGTGAAATTTCAGCTCTTGAAACCAAATCTTATTGTGAAACTCATTCCAGAGGGCTTTCTGTGAGACTGATGCATATTCCAGAAGTTCTGAAACAATACAACACCCTCTTCAGGACACAGTTAAACTGCACCACTTTCCTCATTTCACCATGGATGTCTGGTTTTAAGCATTGCAGAAATACAGATGCGTATTTTAGACTTGAGAAAAAACAGGACTCTTATAGTCTATATGATGTATTGGTCTACAACACAGCTCTCTCTTGCGTCAGGAAAAAGGCCTTATCAAAGAAGGACCTGAGGAGGTAAACAGCTGCCCACTTTGGGGGTTAGGACAGGTTGGCGGCACTCTTTTTCTATCCCAGTAGCAGTTTTACTTAATTCAGTTCCATTAGAAAATGTTTGAACCTGAGGGCTTGTTCCCAAAATACGTAGTTTCTGTAACCACTGCCTGAGAAAACCATCATCCCAGTATGTCACCCACAGTATTCACAGTGCTCACACATTAAGACCTGAAGGGCATTTTCTCAGATTTGCTGAACAAGATGCCAAAGACTTGGCAGAAAACTTGAAAAGATATCATATCCTGTCTATTTCATATCTATTCCTCCATGTCTATAATCTTCAATCTCCTGACTCATGATTTTCACAGCATATCTTTTCCTAACTGAATAGGTCACAACATTATTCAAAATAACACAGAACAGAAGTGAAGTAAAGCTATCATTCTCTTTCAGTAGATATTGCATTTTAGCATCTGCACTCACCATATGTTGAATGCTATGCTGCCATGCTGATGGAAACCAACAGTGCACCTACAAAACACATGAATATTTGCTCAGCTAACTATAGTGAGAAAACCTGGATTCTTCTTGTAGACCATACATGATCCCTTGGACCTTGGCATGGATTGCAACAAAGAGCTTTAAAGCAAACAGAATTTGGCTCCCAATATGAAATGAATAGGCAAGGAGATCTGCTCCTTTTTAATGCCTTTATTAAGGTGAGCTCTAGGTGGGGGTCCGAGGGGTTGCGCACATTGCCACTGCTACCAATGGATGACGCAGGGGAGGAGGTGTTCAGCTTTGCCGCATGGCAGAGCTGGGGCTTCTGTCATCGCAAGAGTCCCTGGGAAGACACTCTTGGCTCAATGTCTGGGGGTGTCAGTCTGGTCAAGTGCTGTTGAGGTCACAGCAACGGGACGGAAGCCAGATCTTGACGGTGGTGTGAGGTTTCTTGCTGTTTCGCTGGGTCAGAGTTGTTGTTTTCAGTCCTCAGTTTTATGCCGGCACATTGTTTTTTGGGGCCTAGGTGACACTGGATATCCCTCATTTACATATGGCTTATGCAAAATTCTCCTGGGAGCAGCATAAAGGGTACTTTACGGAAACTGACAGAAAGGGGTACAGGTCTGGAATGGGGAATGAGCGATAGGGGTAAAGGGGTACAAGTGATCAAGTGTTTAACCTATTTAAAAATATTCAACAATTAAGAAAGTAAACTTGGAACAGTAACTTTTAACAATCACAACATTAAGAGCTCGTACTTTAGGATTTTATTTTTCACAAATCGGTTACTAAGAAACGCATTATCTTGCCTCCTTCAAACACAGAGAGAGGTTTAGCCAGCCTTACAGACTGGAAAAGTAGAGCTGAGCGCATGCAGCCTTAGACAGTCCCTAAAGCTCTTGAGATACTTGTCTTTCAGAGCTGCTTTCGTTTTTCCTGGGTGTGTAGATTCTATCACTGAATGACGTATGAAAGCCTGTCCAGTGTGTGATTCATCTTGAGGAGAGCTCTTCTGCAAATTTGACAAGGCAAATAATTGAGATCTATTGTCACCTTTGATCTTGTCAGCTTAGTAAATATTCTTCTGGGTGTTAGAGAATGGCTTGACTGCCTAAGATATAAATAAGGTTTGAGATGGTCCCTATTGCTTCCTTGAATTGTCTGTATGCAAGCAGTGCACCCTTTGTGAGTATCACTTCTTGGTTTCTCTGATATACTTGCTTTGTGTGTTAGCAACATTGATTTATGACATGGGGAAAGTCTGTTCATGAGCAATTTCATGGAGGTCATTGAATCAAAGGCACAAAACATTTGTCATGATATTATCAGTATTCAACCAATAAAATCTGATACAAGGCCATGAATCAGCAATCTAGACGTCATGAGCATTTTCAATAAACACTAACCCTGATTTTCATCTCTTCTTCTGGTTTCTCTTTACTTGGAGCACTTTCATGAAATATAATCTAGAGAGGGCAGGAAAAATGCTAAATTCTAAAAATAACAAGGTCACTGCTGATTCTGTCCCTGAGTAAAACATAGGTGCATTCATGACGGTGGGTTTCCCATATGAATATTTAATTCTCCAGGATGAATCGTTCTCCTAAGTCATGTCATATAAATGAGGAGTGGCTGGGCTCATTTGGTCTGTTCAGCCTGGAGAAGAGGAGAGCAAGGGGAGACCTCACTACAGTTGCAACTTCCTCCTGAGAGGAAGAGGAGGGGCAGACACTGATACAGTTTCTGTGACGACAGTTACAGGACCTGAGGGAATGGCCTGAAGCTGTGTCAGGGGAGGTTTAGGCTGGGTATCAGGAAAAGGTGCTTCACCCAGAGGGTGGTTGGGTACTGGAACAGGGTCCCCAGGGAAGTGTTTGCATCACCAAGTCTGACAGAGATCAGTGTTTGGGGAATGCTCTCAGGCACATGGTGTCGCTCTTGGGCATGGTGCTCTTCAGGGCCTGGAGGTGGACTCGATGAACCTTGTGAGTCCTTTCCTACTCAGCATAATCTTTGATTTTGTGTAAATATTAACTTCTGAGGAGGAAATAAGCAGCCTTAGACGCTCTTCAGCGCATTTAAACCATCTCCAGTGGTTTGTTGTTTGTGAACATACTGACATCTCGTGGTTCTGTCTGGAACTGATGGGATCACATTCGGAATAGAAATTTCCACAAGAGGTAGTCCAATTTTTTACATAAGTTGCATTATTTTTGCTGATTCCACGAAGGTAGGGAGAAAAATATGTTAAACTTAAAAATAGGAATTTTGGAAAAAACAGCTTTTTCTAAAGTGGCTGAACAGACTCTGAAACCTGGAACACTGAAGTGCAGGAATTCATAGTTTCTAGCAGAGTCACCAATAGTGAGACTCAGCTCCGTTTCCATCATTCACTGCACTGTCTTCAGATAGAGGAAGGTGAAGTGGTTGTCTGGGGGGTGCTGACTCAGGGTGACCCAGCCTTGTCCTTCTCCCCAGGCCCCTGGATCAATGCATACATGCACTGACACAGACCACTGCTGTGATCATGCTTACCTAGAAGACCTGACCTGTTCATGCCAAAGAGCATTTCCAAATGTTGGCTAAATCAAGACTAAGGACAGCTGAGTAACATGTGACATTCAGGCCACAAAACATTCTCTTTGTCACTAAAAATCTCAGCTTCTAAATACAAAGAGTTTTTAAAAAGTCTGTGTTACAGCTTTGATGGAAGCTGTAATGAAAAGAAATAGACAAGATGTGAAGAAGAAAGGCAGCAGATACAATGTTTGGCTGTAAGGATTATTAATTTGTCATGGAGCTACTGCAACTCAGCCATGCAAGTGGTTCTTCTGAGCTGCATGAAAAAAGACCTTTTGCCCCTGAAAGTGGTAGTCACAGTGAGTGGGGGAAATAAGTAACAGAAATGCTCTTAAATCCCACAAAGACTATGTGATCAACTTTTCCCTCTGTCAAGCAGTGAAAAGCAGACCAGGTGTGTTCACAAAACAGACATACATTATGCATGCAGACTACATGTGACAAGAGCTGCCGTGTACTTGCATGGAGCTTGTGGCTGAACAGCAGCACTTGGCAGAGGCAAAGCCCAAGGAGCCTGCAGTCCCTCCCTACGGGGCACAGCGCACCCCTCACAGTGCGCCATGGACACGAGCAAACTGCTGCACAGGCAGCTGCTCTGCCCTTTCCCTGGCTTCCCTCCACGACTGGCCCCAGGGACATTTCCTCCAAAATATGTACAGCCAAAACACACTCGTCTAGAAACAGGCTGGCATTTCTAAACCCTCTCTCTGCTTGAGACAGGCGGAAGATAACTATGTTAGGAAGGTACCATCTCAGCATGCAAAGAGTTGCTGAGACAGGAAAGTTTTGTCCCTTACTGTCTTTGTTTAGACACTCAGTTTTTCCTTTGCCTTAAAACAATCATATTGATATCTCCTTGGAACAAATTCTCTAAATTAATTTTTATGTTGATTTAGCATCACTTATTTCTTTTTCATGTAATGTCTAACTGATTCTATGAAGGCACTGAGACTAGTCAGTGTGCTGGGGAGCACATCCAGTATTTATTCCCAGACATCAAAACATGCAGGAATATCTTGCCTAAAGCCGTGGTGGCCTTTGTGGATAATTAGGTAGGAGCGCTAGTCTGAGGCTCAGGCTGTATTTACCATACACATCTCTGTAGTGATGCCTGTTACACTGCAGTTTATATTCCCTCTGAGACACCCTTGTTACTGTCAGGGGCATGGTGCAGGAGGAAAACTGAGGAAGAGAGGTTGTATAGAGTACTACAACTGTTATTTGTTCATTTCAGAAAAAGAGAAAGAGAAGGAGTAAGAGAAAGAGAAAGAGGA
>VZDJ01000747.1:498276-522465 GCA_008694505.1 Cyanoderma ruficeps | reverse complement strand
AACTCTGCTGTGACAGGGATTTTTGTCAGATTTATGACAATTCGGCCAAATTGTGTCATTTTGCTGTTTTTGCTTGTTTTATTGCTTGTTATATTTTTTCTTTCTTTTGTATTGTCTTTATGTTGTTTTTTGTTCAAGATCTCTATAATCTATCTAATCTTCATTTTAATAAAGTTTAGATCTTGATTAAGAGATCTGTGTCCAGATTTTTATAACAGTTAGTTACTTCTTTCTCTAGCCAGTGGACATTGCCTGCTTCTCCTGCAAAGAACATTCCAGCTGCACACTGCTAAAATTAACTTCATGGCTGGAAAGCTCAAAGTATTTGCCCCAGAAGAAAAGGCTGCAGATCATACCTCTGGTCATTTCTATTAATGCTTAGTGTACATTGGTCTCAAGGTCAGCCTTTCAGGAGCTGTGGAGAGTGTTTTACTCTAAGTAAGACCCATGCAGCAGTCCTCAGGAAGATCTTTGGGATGTCTTAATTCATGCAGGATCTGCTGCATTTTAGGTATTTTGAGATGGTTTTACCTTAGAGTGCAAGAACTTGCCACCTTTGAGAAATGCAAGAACCTTTGGAGGATAGGAACCTTTAGAAGATACTTTTTACAATCTGCATTTACAAGATGTCATAAAATCCATGCCAGCCTCTCCTCCTGGCTTTCACTGCCACTTGGCTGAACCTTAGTGGTGCCCACAAGGAGAGGCTCTGGCAGAGCACACAGCCACCCACAGCAAAAATTGTCATATGTGTGGGCTCCTTTGATCTGGATAGCAGGCTGACTTTGTGACAGAGGGAGCAACAAGCAAATGTCAAGCTGTCAGCTCTGACCAGAAATAAGCTGTCTGGGCAGTGGAGGACACAGCTGGGTGGAGAGGCTACCCTGCAGGTTTGGCCTTTCTTGGAGCTCTGGGGTCCTCTCCCCAGCTCTGTAATGTAGTCTATCTCATGCTTCCTAAGTGGTCTCAAATGCTTCTGAGGGAAGGGATCTAAGCAAATTTACTATAATATGCTGACAAAGTCCCTGACAAGGGAAAAATAAGAGCAGCAAATAGAAGTCATAGAAAATTGGGTCTGGGAAAAGATGTCATTACTTCAATGGGTATTGAATCAGCCTTTCAAAGCCCTTCAGAACTACATTTTGCCCTTACTGCTTTCAGCATCATTCTCTGTCCCTTCACCTGAAATGCTGTGACACCAGCAATTCTGATGGATATCTCTCCATGTGCATCTACCTGGTCCTCAAATAAAGGGTCACTTCCTATGGCTTATCTGTGATGGAACTGGTAGTAAATGCTGCAACCAGGCAGAGAGAAGAGTGAACAAGAAAAGAGAGGGCCAAAATATTCCCATCTCTTCATTGACAAGATTGTCATTCTTCTACCATCCTGAAATGGAGAGGAAAACTTCCAAAAAAGAGTAATGCTGGGCTAAAACAAACAAAAAGTATTATTGATCTTCAAATGAAAAGATCATCAATAATTGATCATAATAATTGATAATTATTTATCAATTCAGATTTTCTTTGGATAAAAGCAAATTTTAAAGTGTTGAAATGGCACAGTTAAAGCTCTTGCTTTAAGATATCTATTTTCTTCAGTCTCAAAACAAATGAATCTTTCTGGAAAAGGCTTCATGGGAAAATGCCACTTGTTGTCTACTCTGCAGTATACCACTTTACCCTACCTCTTGAACTATGAGGACACATGAGATTATGCCAGCAGACAGAAGTGACTAGCTGCTTGGTTTATTGGCTTTCTTTTCCTCATTTGTGCTGCTTATTTCAAATCACTTGTGGGTGTAATGAAAATACTGATCTCAGTAACTGATGGCTGCTCAGAGCCCTTGGGCACTAGAGCAGCTTCAAACGTCATTATGCCTATAGTATGTCAGTAACTGAATATTTGTAGCCTGCCTAATTTTAAGCCTTTCTTGTATCTATGTCTGAAAAAAAATCATAAAATATGCAATAGTATCTTAAAATGCCTCCTCTCCCCAAAGTAGATGGAAAAGTCCTGACTTATTCCATCTTCACCAGATGTTGCAAGCATGCTGGGTTCTACAGAATCAGATGGGCAAGCACAGAAATTGGTGGGTTTCAGGTTTGGATTGCATTTTAAAAAAGCATTTGTGTTACTGACTGTCCAAGAAAACTGCTAATGCTCGCAGCAGTTTCACTGGAGCATTACCAGAGGGTGGTAGTACACTTTGTTGAGGCCACTGCTGCCGTCTTGCAGTTCTGAGTTTGTACAGACACCCATCTCAGCTCACCCTGCATTTGTTTTCTTGATCCACAAGAGAAGTTAGCCTCCTGAAAGAGTAAACACTATTTACTATCTTAATCCTCTTGAAAGACAGCACAGAAAATTGGAACTGAAATCTGCATTAGAAGAGTTTTTGTTGTCGCTCCTGTATGACAGCATGCCTCACTGCTCAGATTTAGTGGAAAGACTAATTACTCTTCTCATACAATTGCAAGAGCAGTTACTGTTCTCTGACCTTCTATCTTCACGAGCAAATGCACTGAAATAAGACCTTGTCTTCTGCACATTTCAGAGCTGTCTTTACAGAAAGCAGGTTCTAGAATGCTGGTTTCCAGAATGGACTTCGCACAGCTTGACATGGTTGCTGCTTAGTTGTGAGTACTTGCAGGACCTTCTACATAGCAGATTTCTTTTCTTCCAGCATTGATGAGCTTGGAGGGTTTCCTAGCTAGGACCAAAGTGGTTCTTGTCAAGAAAGGAAGAAAGAAAGTGAGGAAAAGAGAAAGACATGTATGTCTCCCAGGAACTTCAGTGCACTTCGAACACTTTCCACCCATTGGCATGAAGATAGAGAACCACAATGCTCATAGGTGCACTGACATGTTGTTATTTTTCACTGCTGTCTTTGCCTGCTCACTTTGGGGGTTTCTAGGAACACTTCTGCAGAAGGAGAAGACCAGCCTCAGTGGAGACAATCAGCTCATCTAGCAGCTACTACCAGGCTGTGTGAGGCTTGGCTGGAGCTAGTCCTCTCCAGATACCCTTTTCTCCCTGGAGGAAAGAGGGTATTTTCTGCACCACGTCAAAAAACTGCTATGGGCATTAGTTTATGTTCAGCAACGGGATCATACAACCGTGACTTGCACAGTTTTGGTCAGTTCCCACTAGATGATGCTGTAGACCCTCCAGGGAAGAGAGGCTATTGCTTTTACAAGGAGGGAAGCACACCCCTAATTTTAACTACAAGTTTAGCCGAAGCATTCTTTCTGCTCATCCATTCACATTCAAACCCTACTCTTCATCTTATACTAAGAGCATTCTAAGCAAGGTGTTTTGCATAGATGACAAGATGATGTGCCGAGATCACCTCCCACTTACTTCAGAGGATATTTACACCTGGGAGACAGCAGACTTTCAGTGTCTGGAAGCCTGAAGTTCCAGCTCTCTTCTGTCTTCCTCCTTTCTTCTGTGTGGGACATTATTTAGGGTATTTTAACATCGGAGTTTGGTGGTCTATTTCCAGAATATATTTGCATCAATCAAGCAGGGCAGATGTCCAAAAATCCTGCCTCATTTAACTGGAAGCTGAAACGACTCTTCTGGTAAATCTGTGATGTGGTAGCAATGGGAATCATAATTTTAGGAAAACAAACCTAAATTATCATCTTTCATGTTGTAGTGGCTGGGAAAAAATGAGAGGGAGGGAAGTTACATGCATATTCTCTGTGAGTGACTTTCTTAATGACACTCTCATTGAAAGTGACTTATGCCAAATGCTGTTTACTTTTTGGTGTCAAATCTGTCTGAATTAATCACAAGCAACTTGATTGAAAAGTGAGACTTGTTCCCCTCTGCTTCCTAAGTGACACACAGACTGAGTGTGAGAAACAGCCTGCCAATGGCTCCATCAGGAATCCTGTGTCAGTACAAGAGCTGAAAAATAGAATGGGTGTAGTTATACGGCTAGAGCTTGGAGAAGGCTTTGCTCTACAAAATTATTGTTTGTGGAGCTGTTCTTGCACTGCTGGAAAATTCAAAGGAGAAATAAGGCAAGAATCTTATTCAGCCCAGACTGATCATAAACAGCTTACAACTGAGAGAAACTAAGCCTGGATAGCAGTAGATATGAATTTGGGAAGGTGTATGAAACAGTGGACTAGAAAAATGCTAGGGAGTGGTACACCAGATTAATTAATTGTATTCATTTCCAGAATCACAAAAATTTTTACAGGCTTTAATGCAATCTTCATGGAGCAGTTGGACTCTAGAAGAAGCAGTCCTCTGTCTCTCATCCTGTGAACACATCCTTTTCTATGGTGACCTGTTCTATATGTATTGGTGGTATTTATTCTGCACTTACAGACTAAATAAGGAATTCTTCGTACTTACATATATGCCACAAAAAATAAATTTACTCTGAAACACAGGCTATGACTTTTGTTTCCTTTTCTCAAGACATCCAAGTTAAATGTATTTGCTTCAAAGTTAAGATACCTGATTTGTCCTTGGCTTTCCAGGTACTGCACAAGGAGTTAGATCCATATTTGACCAAGGCACATGGTCAGTGCTGTATCTGTCGAGGTCTAGTTATAGGTGTGAATATTTTTGGCTGGCAATACATGATAACATACAAATTCTTTCTGGGCTTGACCAAAATACGTTACTTTGGTGCTGCATTTCACACAACTGCAAAAAGTGAGGAACTCAAGTGAAAGTGAACCATCTTCTTTGAGCTACCCTTTCCCGGATAAGCTGTTGACAAATGGAAGGCATAAATAGTATTTTAAAACCTAAGGGTAAGAGGAGAAAATTAGCATGTTAAGTGATCTCAGATGCTTCCAATGAGCCAAAGCAGTGCTCAGGAAGCCCTTGTTCTCCCCTGTGGGAGACTCGGCAACCACCATCAGTTTTTTATCCCCTCATGCACGTTTTTACAGGGCAGAGGCCTGTATGAGAACGAATTACAGGAGACAAAAGCTTTGTGCCAGCCTCTCTCTTCCACTTGATCCCCATAGGGGGCACACTATTGTCACTATGCCCTTTCCTACCTGCCTGACAACCTTATTCAAGAGGAAGGAAAAAGGAAACTTCATAAGCCAACATACAAAGCCAGAAACACTGGGGATTAACTATATCATGGTCTTAGAAATCTAGAGGATTTTGCACAGCCATCCTTTGCTCTGCTAATGCTTTGTCTAAAAAATCCTTGTCAGTTTGACAGAAAGAGCTAATTCTATGCAAAGACACTTTATGATTTAACTGACACTAGAATGGTGAAAATCTGTTTGTTCTCTGTACCTCAGATTCTCTAAGACAAGTATCATGGCTATGATCCAGCCAAGCTTTTAGTATGAATCTACACTCTACTTATGTGCATCATCTTATCAGATGCAAACAGTAGCAAAAATAAGAGCCATCATAACAGAAATGTTCACTGAATTGCATATATATGAATTTGTCTCTTTAAAATGGATGCTGAATATCCTCCCTGCATGTGCTTTGCATTGGTCCTCACTTGAACAGAAAGCTTCTTTAAGAATTTTTTTTGAATTGAGCAAGCAGGGGCAAAGGGAAACAGATTAAGAAATGGCCCTGAAAACAAGCAGAATGACAATTTCAAATTACCATGAACTTGAAAAAGTCTGTAGAAACTTTTCATATGTTTGCAGAGTGAGTCTTGTTCTGCATTATTTTTGGAATCTGGGTGAGGTTCCTCCATTTTCATTTCCAAACCTCTTCTGCTATCTGGAGATGCCTATCAGGCTATCCCATCCCTGGGTGGTATGTCCAGGTCAGTCTGCTGTTCCAAGGCTTTGAGCTAACAATTGTTATGTTTAAACAATAACGCTAGGAGTGAGCTTTCCCTCCCTGCCTGTCTTTAGGATGGATGGGAAACAGACTTTCAGTTCTCAGACATGCATTGTGCTCTGTTCTTCCTGACTTTGTCCAGGTTAGCAGCATGCACAAACACACTCAAGAACTCAGCTCTTGTGGTGACAAGCTAGATATGGCTTACAACCGAACATGTCCTGTTGCACTAGTAGGTGGCATATTTCATGATAAACTGTAAGGCTGCTCTATCACATTTGTTGTACTTCGAGGCATGTGAACGAAGCAAGACTTTCCGTCTTGGCACTGTTGAACAGTCAGTGCTAAAAGTATTGACCTGCTTACAAACAGGAAAACATTCCAGTTATGTAAACACCAGAGAAATATTTTTTTTCTCTGCATTCCTAGAGTAAGCTGGCTTTAGCTGAGTCCATAACTTCTGTGTGTGCTGTTCCCTTTGCTGCCTCCACACACACAAACTGATTTCTTTTAAATCACAGCCTGCTAAGTAACTGTACTTAAGCAAGGGGTTCCAGTGTCTTCTTGTAAAAGCCAGCAAAAGATTTTGAAAAGAAATTGAGTGACCAGCTCTAAAATGCATTTCCAAAATAAGGAAAAACTGCCATGCTAGATGAAGCCAAACACTGCTCTGAGCAGCAATTGTTTCCAACAACAGTTGCTAATGGCAGTTGAAGAAAACTACACACAAGACCTCTTTTTTTCTTCCTGCTCTCCTTCTTCTTCTTCTTCTTCAAGTACTGACTACAATAAAGATTAGTAGCAATACATAGTTTGCATCTTTAAATCTGTTGAACCTGTTTTAACCCGTTAATTTCATTGTCCTCTGCAAGATTCCATCCTAGTAATTTTTAGTGCAACTTCTGTAGTGTGTATAGTAGAGAAGAAGTCAACAAAGGAGGGAAAGAACGTATTTTTGCGGGTTTAAATTAGCTGCTTCTCATTTCATGTCAGTTGCCTGTAACCCTTGAATTATTAGCAGTAATAATTCTCAATCCTCTACACTTTCACTTTTTATAGTTACATTTTCAATCATCATGTTCCCAGAAGCAAGAGTTATTTCACATGTATGATGGTTTTTCTCTTCTTTTGTTTGCTTTGAGATGAGGCAAGAAAATAGGCACATAATGTTACTGATCTGGCTACATGACCAGTTCATAGGGGACTGCAATGCTTTTTATTCTATCTTTCTCTCTGGAGCTGTAAGAGAAAGCTGTATCTTTTATTTTTCCCACAACATATACAGGCACTTGAAATTCATGGAGTGCAAGTATATAGCAATGCACAGTGGGCTCTGGTTTTCCTTCATTTGAATCAGACCTTCACCTTGACCACAACAGAAGACAGGCAGAAATCATTCTTGAAGTAAAAATACAAATCTGAGATTCTTCTTGTGCAGCTCAAGCTCAATTCTTCACTTATTTATTCAGGAATGTTGTTGGCAATGTATGTTGCAATCAATTCAATCCTACATTCATCCTACTAAACTGACTTTACCCTATCAATAAAAATCTTATACATTTTCTGGTTCATTGCCTTTTCAAATTCAGTTTGAACAAATAACTGTTGGTCTTCTAACATGGAGTGCAATTGCTTCACCTTGTCTTGAGTCCTTCAGATGTATTTCAGGCAGAAGACAGTGCAGAACAGACTGATTAACTTTACCTATTTGATAACTAGTATCCCCAGAGTCCTTAAAGTAAGGCTTCTCTGGAATGTCAGAGATAACGAAAGCCCCACATAACTAAACAAACAGCTCAGAACAATAAAGTGATCCATGCAATTTCCTGTATTGTCTCTCTGGAGTCCATGGGCTCATAAGGCTCCTAAGTGAGCAGGAAAAAGACAACCGGCTCAGCCAAAAAGATAGGTACCGCCGTAAAACAAACTCTGCAAGAGCTGTGTCAGCTGAAGTGGGTGTTATTTCACCCTTTCAAACTGCAATCAAAATTGAGATTACCAGAAAAAAGAAATAGCTTGGGAAGTTTGAAGGATGTGTGTGTCAGTTCTTGCTCAGAAGCAGTAATTATACTTTGATTCCAGCACTAGCATTTACAAGTGTGGAAAATATATTATGAAAACCTAATTTTCAGGTGCACACCAGAGTTTCATTTCACATAAACATATGGAAATGGGGACCATGGTCTCAAATGTTGAAGACTGCCCTCTTTCTACTGAATCCAGGGAGAGTTGTGTTTGTGGGTGCATTGTTTTGCAAGATGTAGTTTATCTAAGTAGCATGTAGTATTATATATGCACCTGTTAGCATTAATTGTTGAAAAGTCCATGGATTTGTGGAATGAGATGTTTTCTCCCTATGTCTTTTTATTTCTGTTGGATTTTTTTTTAATTACTTGAAAATTAAAAAAATTATCTCTTTTCCAATCTGAGGTCAGATGCTTTTTTAAATAAGTAGCAAATGTTTACTTAGCACCCTGTGTTTGGCATTTGGGTGCAAGACAATAAAGCTGATGTTCAGCTTAAGTTGACTTTAAAGGACTCTGTATATCATTCACATAATGCTGCATCTTAGAAATAAGCTTATACATAAAATCAGAAGAACAGCATGAAGCCAACAGACATGCAAGCCTCTGTTGCTATCAACAGATACCCTTGTTAAATATTTGTTAAACTACTATGGATAGTTCTTGGTCCAGTTAAAGAATATTTGTATGGAGTAGCTAGTCTTGCGAGAGGCACACACTTAATTTAGATTAATTCAGTGTGTGCAGCAAGATTAATTTTGTCAGCACTTTTTATTTATTATAACTCCTGCCTCACTCAGAGGAAGCAGCTTTGTCCAAACAGCTCAGACAAGATATCTGTGTTAGTTCCCAGCCTCTGAGTAACCACTTTTGCAATCTGAATGTATCCCTAAAACTTTTCAAGTGGTCTTAAATATATGATTAAGGTGGCAGCCAGATATTACATGTTTCCTGTGGCTCTCTGAAAAAAAAAACAAAAATGGTGCTCTAGACAAAATACAAACTTTAAAACATTTGGAAGGCAAAAACAACAGAGTTTGCCAGAGGATGGAGGTTTCACAACAGCTCTCAAGTTTTCAAAACTTATTTTCAACTGTGCTAAAGGAAAAACAAAGCTCTTCAATGCTTCTAGGAGGCAAAATAATTACAAAATGGATCTCCCCTGACACAGAAGTCCTGGGTACACACTTTCCACCTCTCAGCAGTAAATGTGTCATGTTTGACTTGAGAGTCCTTTCAAACTGTATGTAAAACAAAATCATGTTTGGTAAATGAGGACATTTTGAAAGTTTTTGGACTTATCTAGTGGGTCTAAACCAAGCGTCACCTTGCAGATCCAGCAGATCCATAGAAGTCCTGGCTCAAAGGCAAAGGAGACAATAGAAATACTCTGAATAACCATTCTAGGATATTAGGATTTTCTTTTTGTTTGGTTGGGTTTTTTGTTGGATTTTTTTGTTGTTGTTGTGCGGAGAGGAAGTTGTGATTTTTTTATATATTTTAGCCCTTTCTTAGTCCTACATTTATTGTCTGACTATAATTCTACCTGTTTGTCTTGAAAATAATTTTTTGAAAAACAAAATTAAACAAAAGCACAAACAAACAAACAACGCTGCAGTGTGGAGACCGTGTTAAAAAATCATCTCAGTAGAGCAAAGCCATAAGCTTTCCAGAAGGATCCATGTACTTCATGCTGGTTTTATTTGTTCTCACACTGCACAGGAACACATTTTGTATGTTCTATATGTTCACCCATAGGATGCCAGAACATTTGCCAGTGAACTTAGCATCTTGCCATTTAACCTTTAGCCACAACTATGCAGACTATTTAACAAGACAGGCCAAGGAAGTTAAGGCAGGCCAAGTTTTTAAGCATACTTGTGTAGTGATCTTAGAATTTTAATGTGTAAGTGGTCAAATCTTTTTATATTCAAAGCCCAGAAAAATAAATCAGCTTCCCCATTTTGCTTCATGTGACTGTTAAAGATTGTTTTATGAAACAATAATCAATGTGACTTTCCAAGGTCATGTGCATGTTAGTGACAGAATTCAAATATAAAATGTCAATGCACCCTTAATTAGGTCAAGATGTCTGAGCAAAATTCCTTCTGTCTAAAGCATCCTCTTATTCCATGTGCAGGATAATTAAAATAAATTATGCCCATGAGAAAAGCCATGGTCTAACATCAAAATCCCATTTATCTAGATAAGTTTCAAATCCTTCCTTGTTTTGTTCTGATAAAGTTCATCTGTCTTTATTTGCAATTGATCTGGCTTCGCTTAAGCTTAGTGCAGTGGGTTGTTGGGGGAATTTTTGCCTCTATAGCTTCCATGATTAGGTTTAGATCATTGAAAATAGGAGTTCTTAGCCCCTTCTGCTCCTTTTCCAGCTCCCCTCATGCTCTTTATCTTAACCTTTGTTAGTGACCTTTAAGACCTCCATTCTTGGCTATCCTCAAGAAACAACAATCCAGAGTCATCAACAGGTCCATTTTACTCTGAGGTCATAAGGTCAGGCAATGGTTTAGATTTTAAAGAAACACCACCCTTTGGTCATAGGTATAACAACGGACAGTAGATTTCACTGCATCTGTACTCTGGGGAGAAGGCTTGAGACAGGCAGTCGTGCCAAAGACACAGGAAGAGGATGAAATGCTCTAATATTTATTTTTCTAATAGATACTTCATTTCCTGTTCTTCCTTTTCAGTATTTACATTAGAAAGCACCTCCAGGTCCATTGCATCCTAAGGCATAGTTCACTAGTAGCAATCATACTCACCCATAAATAGTATATTCAACACCAAAAAGGATGGCTGACCCTAGCCTTCAAGACTGGAAAAGCACCCTCTCTTCCTTCATATCAGCTGGACTAAGAAAACCAGTCACCACATGTAAAGGGCAACTGCTTCCTTTACCCAAGAGGGATTCCCAAGAATTCATCACCCTTCTACTCTGGGTTTTTCTGAGGTGTTCTCTAAGGGGAGGGAGGTTGTCCCTGAGTTTTGACACTGCAGAAAGATCTTTGGGTAAAGTCTTAAATGGGCTTGCAGGAAAAAGAAGCAAGAGTAAAAAATGAAAGGGAAAGGATGAAACAAAGAGAAAAAACTTCTTCCTTCTATATAATGGAGAGGGGAAAATTAATGCTCAACTGTCTACATTCATCATTTTAAAAGGTTCTTGCTTGCTGGTTTGTAACACATGCAGCTGATTATAAAGTAACAAAATTTAGTAAAGAAATTAAGAGGTTTCAAAGCTCACACTAGCCTTTCATGGAACTAAACATTTCTGCATTCTTGTAGCCTTTCATTAACGACAAAAACCAGTTTCCATTATTATCTCAATTTTAGTTCTGCAAACTTTAAAAAAACTTCTAAAAAAATCTTCACTTTGGGGGCTGAAATTTTGTACTCTTCTTTGAAATTCAAGTATTTAATGACTTCAGAGTGAATTTTAGCTGTCACTGGACTTGGTTTGGATTTTGACAGATTTTATCATGCATGTCTTTCCCAACCAATGTCACATACATGAACTGAAGCATTAAACGCATGTATGCATATTAATTTCGTTATGACTTTCGGTAAGCTTGCTGGCATCTCCTGCAGCTATGAACTTACGATTGCATGGGACAAAACAAAAGACAGAAGAAAAATTAAGAATTTTGTTGTTCATAAATCTGTGAGAGTGTAAGAAACATTTTCAGTATCTTAACTAATTATTTTTTTAAGGATACTACAGTAGTAAAAATTCAGGTTTAGATTTCATGCAGTATTAGGCGTCCTCTTCCCTCTTGTCTATATAGACTTTTTTAAGGGTTCAAGAAAAATAAAAGGAACATTAAAACAAAACATATGGATGTACTTCATGCATTTTTTAACATTAAAACTTTCCCAGCCTGTAATAAACAATACAGATTTGTGATACACTGTACTCCTTCTTCTCACATTTTTAAAAAATCCATTTATTTTTGAAAGTGGAACATGAAAATCTGCAAAATTCCTGGTCATTGAAACTGGACCATTCTTAGAAGGAACAAGATATTTTGACCTTCTAGAGTTCTTAAAGAACTTATCAATTAAAAGAGAAGAAATCTCTATGGGGGAAAAAAATGACCCTTTTTTCAGTGGTTGTGGTAAGAGGTCTGGAAATACATCTAGAAATCACACTGCAGTTTCTTCATTCCTCTAATTTTAAGTAAGATTTGTTACACATTTTTTATCCAAACCACTGTGTCTACCTGAAAGTTAAAATCCTCATCAACAGCGACAAGAGAGAAGAAAGCAAGCTTCTGCTAGCATGGGTCTAGCACATAGAATCAGAGCAAAAAGGTGATCTTATCCCCAGCAAAAAGAACAATTTTATGACTGGGTCCCAGAGAAGCTGGTGATCTTTCAGTTGTTTAGTTTACATAAATGGCTAGTTGTTAGGGGTAACTACACTGTTTTTAAAGAGTTAACATATGGTGTTTATTTGGAAGGGCAGGGACAGTCACTTCAGGGAGCTTGTCCATCCTTGAGATATTAAAACAAAGACTGTGTGCTCCCATTACTGCTATTAAGTAATGAATTTACTTCTCAGTATCTTACTCTTTCCTTTTTAAATTACATTATAATATATAACCTTTTAACACCTTTACAAGCTCTTTCTAAGAAGGGTAACCCATGAGCTGACACTTGGAAATGCACAAATAAAACAGCACAACAACAAAAAGTGAAGCAATTCTTGTATTTCTGAAGAAAATAAAAAGCATTCCTTGTGGAATGATTTTGCAAGTGTGGGTAATCAATTGTAAAAGTTGGTGTTTATAAGCAAGAAGCTTTGAGTGTAAAAAGACTATTTAAATTGGGGTGAAATAAGCCATTGCTTTCATTGACAAAGAGTGTTTTCAAACCAATTATGTTCTCTTCTGACACTTCTGCTGGTGTCAGGAAAAGACGTTTTAAGGATTGTATCTAACAGGAGATTTTAGTCAGTTCATTGTGGAAATAATTGTATCCTAAAGATATGAACAGAAATTGTCCCCCTTTTCTTGGTGTCTGTATATCATCACAGTATGAGTCTACTCAAATTTAAGATAGAATTTAAAATCAGTGTAGAAGCCTGCACAGGTACCTTCTGTATTTGGAAACCTAAAGGGTCTATTTGAAAGATCAGAACACAACCTGATTACCAAATACTGATATCATGGTACTGCACTGATACGTTTAAAAGAGGGAGTAAAATCAAGAGTGTATGTTTTGTGTCTACACTCAAATGATGAGGACGAAAAATGCAAATACAAAGCTTGGAAGGAGAACTGAAACCACCAACAGGCAGGAAAGAAAAAAATCAAAACAGAGCCAAAATACTTTCATATACAATTCATGATCCAGGATCTTCAGTTCCTACCTAATAGCTATTAATCAGCCTTGGAATTTCCCTTCCCACATGTGAGTAGGTATTATTTATATCATGTAAGAGAAGTTCTCCACACTGCTGTAAGATGACTCCAGCCCATGTTTCTGGTGAACAGCTGTGCTTAAAGCTTCCACTCATGTAATCTTAAGAGACTTGATCTAAGCCAACTCTAAGTTGATTGATTCTCTTAGAGGTCCATGAGCCATGACAGTTATACCAAGATCCACCAGGCTATCCTAACTCACCTAGAAAATGAGGTTGTAACATCACTGATGATTAAGACTACAAAGATGCAAGAAGAAGTAGATTCTAATTGAAGCTGAGCTTGGTCATGCAGTGCTATTAAGTGCATGGTGCTGACAACAGCTCTGTAACCTGGCATGTCTTAGGATGAGACACTGCTGAAGCAGAATGAAGTCCTCTCTGCTTAGCTACCCTCAGCCAAAGCTCTTCCCTCCCTGGGCATCTCTTTCCTTGCCCACAGCACTTGCTATAGGGATGGACTTTTTCTTCACTGATGAGAAAGGCTACATCACAGCAACAGAATGGAGATCTTTAGACCAAATCTATCCCCAAACTTGGCGTCTAAAGCAAAGTAAATCAGCAGTTGAATCACAAAGACTTCAGTGAACATGGCACTGAAGCACCAAATGAAATTATAATTGCTTTAAAATAGAGTTTCAGTTAACTGTGCATGGAACAAGAAGAGAGTGCAAAGGTACACAGAAGTAGAATAGCTTTATAAAATGAGAGAGCAGTACCACTAAGCCGATTAGACTTAACTTTTCATCATTAGCTAATTTTTGCACATTTCAGGTAATTTCAGTGAGGAAAAATAATTTATTCCTGACAAAATAATTTATTTATGACAAATAGAGGCTTTGTACAACATACAGTAAATTTATTCCAAGAATTTATTCTACATCTTTTTCCCCAAGATATTTTTATGAATAGTGACAGTACTGACACATACAGCAATTTTTTCAAAGTAATGTTTGAGTTTTATTACTAGCTGTCCATTGACAAAAGACTGTACAAACCATCTTCTACCACACACTTTTCAAAGAGATAGCAATTAACTTTATTGATTGCCTTTCTGATAATAATCATGATTTTATTTCATTTGAGAATCATGCTTTACATGCTGAGAAATTTCATGTAATGGCAAATATCAAAAACAATAGAAGTGAGAACACATGTTCACTAAACTAGATTCATCTATCTCCTTTTTGGCCATGCAATACTGATGTGCTGACACATGCACAGAAAATCTCTGTGACAGGTAGACAAAATACAAGACCACAGCAAAGGTAAATACCAAGATACGGTTCCAGACATGATGACTGTACAGAGACAGGAGTATACTCAGCATAAGACACATCATACTGATGTGTCTCCCTTCACCAGACAGACAGACTTAGGGCCATCACTTACATGGATACATAGGTGTGAAGACAGAAAGATGATTCTTTCCTCCATACAAGAGAATACAGGTATAACATTTAGATGATTACCTTCAGACTCAAATCTGGGGTTCTGAAATGGTGTCAATAATGTGTCCATTGGTTTCACGGATTTCCAAAGTCCATCCAAATTTTGCTGTTTTTCTTAGACTTTTGACAAAATTTTCATCAGTAATAAATATGAACTATGCATGCATATGAATATGCATATCAATACACATGGAAGAATTAGTCCCAGAACATTGAGTCTCAGTTTGAGTTCCTGATGGGTTTTTTTGTTGTTGTTTTGCTGAAATCTTAGTATTATCTACCCTTCATTAACCAGGCAGAAAAGGAGACACTTTGGACTGTTAACAATAAGAGGATATAACCTGACTGTCCCTTCAACCAGAAACCAGAAAAAAAAAACCCCACATGAACCAAACAGACTGCTTAAAGACATTTTAACATTACTCTCAACACTTTTTTAGTTTAACTGCTGCAAACACATAGACCTTCCGTGTGATTTTAAGTGGGGGAGGGAGCCAAATGCAAAATACAGCATGTTTTCTGCTTTCTTTAACTTCTGATAGGCTGACAAAAGGGACATGGCATGGTTGTGTGAGTGACTTCAAACAAGGGTTTGTAAGCTCTTGGGGTGCTGAGTGTACCTGCTGTTAGGACAGAAAAGACGCAGCAGATGTCTGGAAGAGTACAGGATGGAGGCTGACACTTCTTCCAGCTGTCCCAGTATTGTGACATGACTGTTGGCCCCAATGCTGCCCTCATTAATGTGTAAAAGAGGTAACTGGACCTTTCTGCTGATCTAGCTCTCATTTCAGTTTTTGTCTGCTCACATCCTGAGCAGACAAAAATGTTACAAACATCCTCAATGTTATTTACTACTGCTGTCCCTGAAGTTAGCTAAGGGACTCACATTTCTTTCTGTAAGAGAAAAAAGTGCATTCTTTCTCCAGTCTTGTATATTTTCCTTTTTGTTGCACTGTGATTGTAAGAGCTCTTTGTCCTAGATGTGTATCAAAGTAATTCTGAAAGCATTTCAATTCCTCATGTCTTCAGTCCTGGGTTACCTTAAGTTGGAAATAATAACGTGGTCCCTCACATTTTCACTTCATACTATGTAATTGTTTATTAGAAATGATAGTGAAGTCTCTCTCTGCTCATCATCTCTGTTTTTCCTCATAAGTCATTATTTATCCTATTCCTTTGTCTGCGTTGGTTTTAACATTAGCTGGAAATTAAACCCCAAGTAAGCCACTCCCTTTCTCCCCTCCCCCCCTCGTCTAGTATAAGGAGGGACAAAAGCAGAGACTCTGGTTTGAGGTAACACTTTATAAAAAGCACAGAGCAGTGAAACAAGACATGCACCATAACAACAGCAATATTAATAGCAAAAGTATCCAAAAAGAGAAGGTGTTTTACCCATGAAAACGTGTTCACCACCAGGAACAAAACCACGATGGCATGAATAAGCCGCACCCACACAGTTTCCCTAGACAGAGGCACTCACACAACTCTGTAACCAGGACATCATCACACCTCTTATCCACCAAACTGAAAACAATTTCTTGTCTGAGAGCAGCATTTTCATCATAGTATCTTAAATGCACGTCCAAAATACTTCATATTCATAGGCAATACTAGAAGTTGTGTGAATTTTAATAAGGCAGCTATATCCCTTGAAACTGGAGTCCTTTTTTAACTACAGAGAAAAGCCACAGTTCTCCTGCTTGTTTCAGTTGCAATTGGGAAGAACTGCTCTGCACGTCCCAAATCTTCCTTCCCTTATTCCTTAAAACTTCGGTGCATCTGGAAATTACAAAACTGCACTACTCATTCAGAAAAGCACTTACCACTGGTGTTTGTGAAGGTCATTTCTTAGAAGCTTTGGAGCCTCTTTAACATAGCAAAGAGAGTTTAGAAATTTACCCTCATTCTTCCAGACCACCCCTCTTCTGGGTTAGCGCAGAACATCTTGAGAAGGACATATGCACAATCAACAGTGTCTGTATGCTGTAAGTTAGCAGAGGGAAAGACTGACAGTGCTTCTGTATTTCAAATCCAAAATATACAGCAAGTTTTGAAAAGGCAACTTTGGATAGCCTGTCTACCAAACCTATTTTTTAATTGTATCAGCCCATTCAGGAGCAAAAAAAAATGACATAAACAAGCATCACTCTACAGACTTTGTCAGTATTTTTTGTCCTGCCTCACTGGAGTTTTCAAAATCTTAAGTTACTTTGAATATGAACCTGTCTTTTATGATCAAAGGTGCCTTCCATGTTTTTCTCACATTCAGTGTTTGCCTGGATCTTTCAAAAATCATACAGCACATGCTTCAGGGTGTAGAATATGGCAAAGTATAATCACTTTAGCATTAATGTTGTAGGCCAAAGACAGACTGACTGTGTGCTTATGGATAGAGTATGCTTCATGAATTCTGAAGAGCTTAACTTAGAAGTGTAGTGAACATCTGCTGTGCAAACAGAGACCAGCAGATGTTTTGATTTTGCCTGCCTTTTTTTTTTAATCTTGGAAGGTAGCCATGATATTCTTATTGTGCATTGGGCTTTTCCATCGAGACAAAATTCTTATGACTAAACTTCATCATTGTCTGAATAGTGAGAAGCAATATGAATCTTGTTTTTTTATAACTTGAGCTAATAACCCATAATTTGGCTCATTCAAATGCTTGTTTGCTCTGCTGAAGACTAAAATGCAGAGACCTCTCGCTGAAAGAAGAAACTTTTGGCAGACTGACACTTCTCCTCCTACATAATAATCTCTTTCCAAAGCCGTGTGGGCAGACATTTTGCTCTCATTTAAGTGCTATGTATTCTCTTCAGTCTGTGTCAGAAATCCCAGAGGTGTCAATGGGATTTGTGTGTATAAATCAAAACCGACAGCCTTCAATTTGTGTGTGCTTAAACAATATTTATGTGGGAAATCTGAACTTCAAGTTTCTAGCCCTGGAAAATTTATCTTAAAATAATTACAGCCAGTGAATTACTGGTATTTGAAAGGATTACAAAGTATCTCTCCCAACTTTTAATGATAAAACAAATGATAATTTAAGAGCTTAATCTCCTCTTATTCCTCCTTCTTGAGAATACTCTTATACTGATAGAAAATTCTTTGTTTCCTCCATATGTTCTGTTAATCACTGAGGCCTAAAATGGCCAAAAAAATCCACTCAGATTTTACGACTAAGATCTTGATAGTCTAGCTTTGGCTCCTCAGTACTGAATGCACAATGCATCCTGTATAATGCTCTCCTCCACTCTCCTTTGCCTACTGCCACTAAAAAAAATTAAAAATTTTAACTGTCAGAAAGTGCTGAGTGTTCCAGCAATGCATTCTAACATAGGGAGCTTCCAACAGCAGACCCTGCTGTGCAACAAGACTGCAGTCTTGCTTAATCTTTGCTGTAGTCTGGGAGCAATGAATGAAGCTGCAAGCAGGTATTGCACTGCAGCACTGGGAGGTTGAAGATTCTCTGCCAAGAGGAGAAGACACACATTCCAAGACTCAGGAGCTGGACATGTTCTTTCTCCTAAAGCGCACAGGAAGAAAGAGGATGAAGTAACTTCCCAAAGCCCTTTCTTTCTTCCCCTTTCCTAGAACAGCTCTGCTGCTTTCATTTAAACCATGAAGGCTGGATGTAACCTACCAGGACCTGGCACTACTCTGATACTGTATTAATGTCTCCCGGGAGTCAGATTTCAGAGGTCATTTTCTGAGATTCAAAGTATTTCTATCCCTACTCTGTAAATGCTGTTCCTCAAAGCTTTCCTCCTCATACAATTCCTTGAATACCCCCTGTTGAAATACTGCCTGACATCTGCAAGGGAAAGTGGACAGCACAGAGTAATCCTGTGCCCTGGCAAAGGCTGAAGGAGAAGAAAGAAGACTAGCTCTGCTAGCTATATACAGTGTTAGGTTTCCCCAGATAGACACTGTGTGCTTGAACACAATGAGAGTCTTAGAAGAAGCTTAAGCAACACAGGTTCTGATTTCTGTTCTTAAGCTGTCCTTTTATCTCCAGCTTGGCTAAAATCGAGAATGCTGTAAAATTCCTGCAGAAGATCTAACATTTCAATTTCAGCTGGGTTTCCACTGTGTCACAAAGTTGCTAGCAGAGCAACCTTACTGTAAAAACAAAAATGACCTGCATTCCTTCAAAAATTGTAGGGTATGTGATATTGTGGCGTTGTCTCTGCAGGCACAAATATTGTGTGGGCTGAGTGCAAGGATGCATTCTGTCCAGCTGTATTTGGGGGAACATGAAGGGGGGGAAACACAATGCTTTTCTTCTCCATATTTGGAAAGATGCTTGGCCATGTTTCATTGAGTAATTCAAGCAAAAAGCTATTTGGCTAAAGGACAGCAATCCTCAGACTGTTTGTTTGCAGAAGGGTTTTTAACTGGGGGTAAAGATTTCCCTTCTGTTTAGTAATCAGGGTGGTGTTAAATGACCATATGATCTTGTGGGGAGACAGTAAAGAATTACTGGAATTCACGAAGTCTGTGGATTTTAGTAAGACAATTGAAGAGATACAGTAATGTGATTGTAAAAGCAGCTGAAGTGCTGCTCTTAAGCTTTTCAGGATCAGTCAGCCCTCCTCTGTCACATGACAAAGACAGTTTATTCAAAAGATCTATTTTTTTTTTATTACCTGCTGTTTTGTAATGGAAAAGTCACAGTCCAGCAGCATCTTCTTAAGTACCCTGTCATCAGAAGCCACATGAAACCTGCACTTTCTGTTCAAATAATGAAGCCCAGGGCAGACATTTTGACCTTCAGGGACACTTAAAGTGGGAAAAAACCCCTTCTGCTCTCCACCTCCCCATCTGCTACAGATCAGTATGAACCAAAGCACAAATAATATGCATGAATACAACAGGGAAAAGACCATCAAAAGAAGAGGGCTTAAGCACACCAACATGGAAAGGATTTGTAAAGAGCTGGCAGGGAGTCTTGGAGAAGGCAATTTCATTACAACAGAGATTTCCCCTGGAAATGCTGCTTTCAGAAAAGCTTAGTGAACATATAGTGAACAGAATGCTTACTGCTTACACATACATACATGACCTTCACCGTCTGCAAGATGACTTTTTCTTTTGCGAGTACCGCCTCATAGATAAAATACCTTCTTGAGGATTTTACATGCTGAGTCCAAGCTGTTAAGTTTCAGTTTATTCCAGAAATTATTCTAGGGTTTTGTTAAATCACATCAGGAGCAGACTTGAATTCTTTGGCTGCCTTCACTCTTCCCCTCATTCCATTAGATTTTGTTTCCTACAGATGCTGATGCTAACTTCTCAGCGTCTTGTAATGCTTTAGTGTCTCCTCTCTGCAGAAATAGATTGAATGTCAATGAATGTAAAGAGAGTTGCCTGTGTTATATACAAGGGAAAATATATGAGGAGAATTATTCACTAAATACAGGTCACTGATTCTTTTCAAAGCCTTTTACATACAAATTATCTATGAACTGAAATTTCCCCTTGCCATTCAAATTTTCCTGGATTTTGTTTCACATCAGTACTGTACTAGCCTCTCAGTCTTGAATCCATAGTCAAAGTTTAGCTGTTCACTTCTATTTCTCTACTATTGCAAACTCCCAGTGTGATAAATATATTTATATCTTGCATTGATGACTTCACTCTGCAGCCCTGTACACATATACCTTTTTGTTAAACCAGTAAGAGCTTCTGTGTGGCATCACTGGAGGGCCTGTGTGACTTAAGAAAGTACACACTTTCACAAATTCTACATGTATTAAGGATTAATTTGCAATTGCCCTGTTGTTTTTTTACATTTGTAATTCCGGTAAGATCACTAAGACTGAAATTAACTACTGTGTTTTCACCATTAGTCATACCTGATTGCACACTGGCAACTGGTTGTTAACATGAATTGTTCTTCCTTTGCTAAAAGGGTTTTCAGTACATTTTCTTTTCCTTTCCTTCTGATCCCTAAAACTTGCGGCATTTATAAATATGAATCTGGGATTACGTAAATGTTGGTGAAACGAACTGACAACTTTCCAACAAACTAACCCTCAGACTAAAGTAATTTTCATGATATGAAAACTCAGGGGTAATAGCGGAACATGCAATGATCCACTTCAGTTAGGAGCACCTTGAGAAACCAGACTCTTCTTGCCTATACTTTCCCATTCTTTTATTTTGGTTTGTGCAAAGACCAACACAGTCTACAGCCCAGTGCAATATAGATGAGAAAACTAGGTATGCTGGTGGTGTGACTCAGACCGCAGTGGATGCAATCAGAGTATCATTTCTTCAATCTTCCAAAGACCAATTGTGCAAATCAACTTGCTGAGAACTTCGGTGGTTGTAGCAACTTTCAGCTACCCTTTCAAGACAAAAAGATCTTACAGTAGCCCAAGTATTATGCTGTGTCTTTCATTTTACTACAACATGAACAGAAACCGATCCATCACATAGCACATCCATGGGTACTAGAACTGTTCCTCACTCTGTAAAAGTGTCTGATTTCTATTTTCTCTTCAAGCACTGAATTGCAGAAGTATACCTAAGAAACAGATTTTTGTGAAGCACTTGGACTACTCCATAAACATAAAACACGTAAAAACACGTTGGATGTGTATATCAGACGCATCATTTCTCTAATTAAATAATATTTTCTGTTACTTAGTCTCATGTCATTTACAGTGAAATTTGAGTATTGTTGGGAAGTCAAAAGGACAGTATTGGATCAATTTTCTATCAGCTAAAAGCCTGAATGTACAAAGAATGTATAACTCAACTAAATTTAGACGTGGAGCTTAGCTTGCAAAGACATCGATGTACCATTGCCCTCTGATATATCAACAAAAGCCAGCTCAAGAGGAGGAGTAAGAGTAGTATGTGTAAAGGAAAGAAAATACCAACAAAAGGCCAAAAGTTGCAATCAACAGGTTTACATGGCTGATCTGTCCCAGGGGAATTTTTCTGAGACTAAGTTATTCCTGGAAATGCAGCTGATTAAGTAGCAAACTGTTCAATTTGAAACCAATGCTCGACTCGTAATATTCTTGAGAATTAAATCTGTACTGATATTGGTTGAAGGGTAGTAGGTTCTGAATCTGCCAGGAGGTCTCTTTGCAAATATCTCTCTCCTAAAGTGATTCACAGACAGCAAGACAGCACAGGACCTCTTTCCGAGAAATGCCTTGTAATGTCACACTTGGCAACTAGGAATTTTTTATAATGAGCACAGTTTATTGTCACTGTTGCTACATCAATGTATATGTTTGCATACGCATGCTGATGTATATATGCAAGCGCTGTCTCTTTTATGGACACACCCTTGTGTACACCAACCCCACATATCCGGACACCTCGCAGTCATTTCTGTGAGATGTACATAAATAAAGTATTGCTACATCTTGAAAGTTTAAAAACCGAGTCCTCAGGCTGCTGAAGTGTGTCCTTAACAAGAGAGGGAGACTGTGACAGAGCCAAGAGCAAGACCAGAGCACATGGACCCTTCAAATCTCCCAGCCACAAGCGCACCCTCCCCGCAAAACAAAGGGCTAAATTAACCACGATTAATTCAGCACGTGTCAGTGCAAGCCCTCACTCCCTCCCCGCGAGCAGCGGCTCCAACCCGGGCGGCGTTGAAGCCCCCTCACCTCACTTTTGGGGGAGGTCCTGCCTTTCCGCCCCCCTTCGCTTCTGCTCGGCGCGTTTCCAGTGAACGCCACCCGCCCCGCTGTGAGGCTGGTCCCCGCCAGCCGTGCGGACCCATCGGGGCGGGACGGGGCGGCGGGAGGCGGGGAGGGACGCGGGGGGAGAACACTACCGAAAGGCGAGGAGGGGAAAATGGAGAGAGGGGTGTTCGAGGGGTAGCGCCTCAGGAGCGGGGAAATAAAGGGCGCGGATACCTGCGGGGGCCGGCGGGGAGACAGAGAAGCAGGCAGGCAGAGAGGCAGGCCGGACGCCCCGCCGAGTAGAGAGGAGGTGGGGCGTCAGGGGACGACCAGCAGCTCTACTCCCGCGGCTCCCGGCGTCTCCCCGCGCCCGCCGCCACGCCATGTGGCCCCTGGTGGCTCTCTGCTGCTGGGGGGGACTGTCGCTGTCCCTGTCGTCGTCGACGCCGCAGGGCCGGGCGGGCGGCCAGCCGGGCGCCCTCCTCCGCGCCCCAGCTTTCTCGTCGCCGTCCCTGGAGTCGCCGCCGCTGCCCGACACCACGGAGAGCAAAGTGGAGAAGCTGGGACGCGCCTTCAAGCGCCAGGTGCGGCGTCTGCGGTCGCGCAGCGGGCGGCTGGAGATGGTGTTCCTGGTGGACGAGTCGTCGAGCGTGGGTCCGGCCAACTTCCTCAGCGAGTTGCGCTTCGTGAAGAAGCTGCTCTCCGATTTCCCCGTGGTGCCCGCGGCCACGCGCGTTGCCATCGTCACCTTCTCCTCGCGCAGCAACGTGGTGCCCCGCGTGGATTACATCTCGCGGCGGCGGCCGCAGCAGCACAAGTGCGCCCTGCTGGGACGGGAGATCCCCGCCATCTCCTACCGCGGCGGCGGCACCTACACCAAGGGCGCCTTCCAGCAGGCGGCGGTGAGACGGGGCGGCGGGCGGGGGCCGTGCGGGGTACGCGGTGCGGGGGATGCGCGGTCTGCGGTGCGGTGAGAGCAGCGAGCCGTGTTGCCGTGAGGTGCGGCGGCGGTGCGGAGCGAGGTGCGCTGGGGCAAGGCGAGGTGTCAGCATCGACCGAAGGCGCGGCGATGTGAGTGGCCGTAGTGCGTGGGGTGCGATGGCTCGGTGTGCGTTGTGCTGTGCTGGGCACCGTGTGGTGTGGGAATGTGGTTCTCCGTGTTGTTCGAGGGTGTTCCGTGAAAAGGGGTGTAGGGCTGTATAATGGGGTGTGAAATGGTGTGGTGTGGGGTGCAGGATAGTCTGATCAGAGCAATAATTAGTCACTATCTTTTTGCGCTGTCTGCACCTGCATCTCCCATGTTTTCTGCTGCCCTTGAAAACTAATGTGTGAAATTCGTTCTTTGAAGCGACATGGGGCCCGTGTCTCAATTTCAGAAGTGGTACATATGAGTCAAGTCTGGCATCCGAGATCCCTGCCTGGTTTCATGGCAGTAGGGCTTGAGTTCCCGCTAGCTGTCAGACATACCATCGTACTCTTGCCAGGTGTCTGTTTTAAGTGCTGATGACTTACAAAGGACCCCTTAGGCTGCGTACAGTATACCAATAAGTAGGAGCATGTCCCTAGGAACATTTCCAACACCATAACACAGTCACTTGTTGTGTTGTCATACAGACTTATGGCAGGAATTTGGTCCAGGCAGCCCCTGAATATGTGTTGGCACTTGATTCTACTGAGGAGGCTACCCGGTAGATGGTTAATGGACAGCTAGTCTACTCAGGAAGCTTTTTTCACAAGGCTAGTCCTGGCTCTTCCTTGTCATTTGGCCTCTGTGTTCAGAAACAACCACCAAACCAAGTCTCATTTTCAAGAGATATATATATATTTTTTTTTTT
>VZDJ01000747.1:267871-498267 GCA_008694505.1 Cyanoderma ruficeps | reverse complement strand
TTTTTTTTTTTCTCCCATCCATTCTCACTTGGAGCTGAGGAGTGAGATTGCAAGAGGTGCATCAGTGCTGGGCATATGAAATATATGAAATTGGCAGAGATTATTCTGTCTTCACTTTTGGCAGGAGAAAGCAAGTTCACTGTACAGTGTGCTCAGAGCTATACATGCCAAACCTGCTTTAGGAAAACACGTCCCAGTATTAGATCTTCCACTGTGAAGCCGTGTTTCAATATAGATCCATCCCAGGAGTGTTTTGTGAAAAAGTTAATGATACAAGTTAAAAATAACCTTTAAAAACAAAATATAAGCTAAAGAGATACCATCTGTTGTCTTGATATGAAGTCTTGACTAATGATATCTTTGAAGTGGAATAAACAAAAAATCTCTTCAGAAACCTACGATTTAGTTTCTTGAGCCCAGCTAAATTTTGTGGCATAAACTTTTCAACAGCATGACTGTCATTTTACATTGTGTGCTTATAAGAATGTGGGAAGAAAAATATTCACATGGTGACAGAGAAAATTAGGATAGAATAACAAGGTTAAATTCCGGTCTGCTTACTAGCTCTTGGTTAAAGATACTGTACTGTGGTTTTCTTCAGTATGATTTCTTCATGTCAGACAAATTAACATCTTCAGAGAATTTTCTACTTTCTAGACATTCTTCAGAAAATGACTGTTCTACATTTAAAATACTGCTTTGGGAATAAATCTAGAAAGTTTTTAAAGTATAACAAAACTGCTATTCCCTCTGGACTCTTAGACTGCTACCTTATGTTTTTAACTGTCTTTTGGTACAATCATAATTATTTCTTCTTTCACTTTTCTAAAATGTCTCTTTTCAAATTATTATTTTTCTTTTACACTTTAACTTGGGATTCCTTATGCTTCTGACCAGAATTCTCTGCTTCTTTTCCAAACTCAGTAGTATCTGCAAAGCGTGACAAAGTCTCTGGGATTGTATCACTTACATATTGTAGTAGCAGAAAATGAAGGGAAGTGTGGTGTTAGAATAAACCCAGCACTTAAATCGTCATGCAGCACTCTTCATTGGTAGGTCTCAAACTGATTAATTCGTATCTGTGACAGTTCCACTGAAACCACAGAGGCAGAGAGATAAGTGAATTCTGCAAGGTTGTCAGGCCAGTTAGTGTCTGACCTGGGAACATGAGTGAACAGGAGCAAGATTTGCATGGCAGTTGCTGTCTCAGAACCTGTGGCAGTAAAACACCATCCTAAAAGCAGACCTGTTTAGTTTGACAAGCTGTTGGACAACCACACAATGTCCATCTTCTTTGAAAACGTAACCGAGTTCTCTTTGGCACTGCAACTTTGCGTCCTCTCCAAAGGTACTTTGCAGACAAGTTTATTGCAGAGTTTCTGTGTTCTGTCAAAGCTGTCCTTACTAACTTTTACCATTTAAACCACACTTTGGCATTCCTACCCAGCAGATTAAAGATAAATTCTATGCAATTCACAGAAATGTGCCAAATATACCACAAGAGACACTGGCAAGACACAGCATCCCGGTGAGAATGGCTGAACTACTGTTGATGTTTGGGTTTACCACCCTGTTTGTGATTTTGTGCCATGCTTGAGCTAGCAAGTGCTCATTTTCGTAGTCTTTCTTTTAAGGCCCGTGCAAACAGTCTTAGAAAGGGGAAGAAACTGAGCTCATTAATTCAGAAGTCTTTGGCTTCAGTTTTTCACAGCATAAGTTGGTGGGACAGCACAAACTACATGCAGCTTATGTTAAGCAGATTGCTTATTGCATTATAGAAAGCTGCAGAGCTGTTGTGACAGCAAGAAAGAACCAAAGCAGAATTGAAAATACAAACAGGTTTGAGCCAGTGTTGCTGCTGATGCTTAAGGGATATTTCTAAAGCCAAGACCTCAGTAGTGAAAAGTGTTGGGAGATGTAGGCAGCTGCGTTGGACCTTCTCGTTCTGAGAGATAACCACTAACAGCACCCACTGATGTCTCATGGGAGGGATGTGCATTTGTTACCAGATGGGTTTTGAAATAGAACTGAGGGATCATTATGCAATGATGGAAGTTTAATGGGTCCTTGTTTTAGCAGCTGAGAGTCACAGTTACATATATGCCAGCATTGGTGTGCTATCTTTATTGATGGACAGTTTAAACATCCTGAAGCTGCATTGGTTTTGGTGGTCTAAAAAAAAAAGATGAAAATAAAAATTATTTAAACTACTCAACATGGCAGTGTGTTAATAAAATTATACCTTCCAAGAGAAAGATAGTCTTATTTCTGTCTTTCAGTGGAAGTAAAATGGGAACAATTTCTCTTCATAATTGGAGTGGAAGTTGTAGATGTGCACTACTATTGAGCAGAAGTTAAAGATAGTACTCAGACGGTCTTAGACAAGCCAAATGTTGTAAAAAATCTGGCAAAGCAGTAGCTGAGGGGGACTTTGGGACTTCTTCAGTGTTATAAAAATAATTGTTGCATTTAAAAGGTAATCTTTTTGTTTTTATAATTCATCTTCCCTCCATTGAAGTCAATATAGGTATAGGTATATGCAAGTGGAAGGTTTGTCACCTACAAAATAAGATCACACATTTTCTGAGCATTTGGTCTTTGAAATCTGGTGTTTGTATCTAAAGTGATCTTGAGGGAGCATGATGAATGTCCAACCAGCATGTCAAATTCCTGTGTTACAATTAATAAATATTAAAACAATGTCCCTCAAAAGAATGTAAGCACGTATCAGTTTAGGATATACAGTTGTAATGCTTATTTAATGCTTGTTTAAATAAGTAATGGTGGCTTTGTTTCTACTCTATGACAAAAGCACAAAAGTACAAGATGCAGCATTGTTACCCACTAACATGGGAAAATTAGCTTTTATTTTCAATGCATTTTCATATTCAGAATCTCATTTTCAAATTAAAATGAAAAGTTTATTGAAGCTAAAGAACTGAAAATCTTTTCTTACCATGTACTTGGTTATGGTTTTTTTAATTGAAAAAAGTAGTGCCCTCTCACTGAGAAGATGAACATTCAGAATAATGTGTGTTGTCTGGTTATCAAGCCTGTGTTTGTGTATTTTTATGATCTCTGCAAAATCTGCAGCTAATAATGAGAGAGCAGCAGCTTCTAGGTTATCTTTGGCATCGTATTCTAAATATCTGATGATGGCTTAGGTCAACTAGAGCCAACTGACTTGTTGACAGCATTGGCCCTCTCTGAGTTTTGACATGGCCTTGGAAGTCTGTGTTAAAAATATGGTGGAACAAAAACTAAAGTCAATTTGGTTTACCTCTGTGGCCACCTTTGCAATTGCAGAGCTGGTAGTTAGGGATTACCAAACTGAAAGCAGTGCTCCTGTCAGCCATCACTGGTGTCAGCTCTGAAGCTCCAGTTTTAATGAGTGTGGTGTCTGTGAAGAGTACTGCACACTCCAGCCTTGCATGGGATTTGTTCATAAGATTAATAAGGCAGGGTCAGAGGCAAGATGCACATCTGCACATTGTTCACTGCCCTTAGACCAAGCCTGAATTAGACCTACCTTTAGAAGTTATTAAATAGTTACTTTTTCTCTGATCTTTTGGTCAGGACAGGCAAAAAGTGCTGTGTTTAGCATAATATCTGCCTGATCAGGATGAATATTTTCTTTAGTTGAAAACTGTTCTTTAGAATTCTCCTGTGTGTGCTTACAAAATTGTGTCTTGCACTTTGATCTAATCAAAAGCGTGTAATTTGGAAGTCTGATGTAGATATTGTTGCACAAAATAAAACAAATCTCATGGATGCGATATCTAAACCAACAATCTAATTAATGAAATCTTTCACCTTTAGGATGATGATATCATCCTAAATGTATCAGAAATAGAGATGCCTTTTCATGAGAAAACCATATCTCAGAGCCTTTTTTGGAAGGGTCTGAAAATAAGCACCTTCTGATTCCCAGTCCTTAAAAGTTATGACCCTCACAGAGAAATCAGTCATAGCATGTGCTTTGCTTCAGAGATACAAACACAAACCAGAAAAAGTTGATGAGTGATTTGTTTTGAGAGGAGGAATAAATCTCCAGTACTAAAATTCTGAAGAAGTCAGGACAAAATAAGTTGGTTTATTTTTAATTAATTTCCTAGGCTTATGAGAGGCCTTTACAGCAAAATAACATCATATTTAGCAGTAGTTCCTGACATAAGTCTCAGCATTAAACTTCTGAATGTTTATTTTACATGTTCTGTGATACATAATTTACCCTTTGTTCCCAATTCCACATGTAACTGGAATTTGTGAGTCAGATTTTGCAGGTGAGACCCCGTGTTTGTGATGCTCAGAATTTTCTGATTTTTCTAGGTGCAAAAATTAAAAGCGCTATTGCTTTTAGCAACAGGTTCTTTGTAGGACCAGCACTCATCTTAAACTTTGGAACTGCTTACTTCTCTATGACATTTACACAATCCAAAATAAAAGTTCTTTTTAAAATTATAATACACTCTCTGGTTCAAGGTCTTACTGGCAACCTCAACCGGGAAGATGAAAAGCTTCCTTGAATGTAAGCAGCAGTCTGTAAAGAGCTTTAACATTCAGAGTCGTGGTGCTCTGTTAAGCGTATGCAATATGAACAGTTAAGCAGAGATGGATTTCTCTCCCAAACACTCTCCCACACCCAGTTGCTCTGGGACGTCTCTTATCAGTGATAACTTTGTGTTAGTGTTGCTCAATTCTAGCAGTCCTGGAGAAAAAAAAAAGTATTCAGATGATAATTGACTAGTGATAGGCTGGGAGTGGATGGGCCAGGTCATGAATTGTGTTTGTCCTTTTGGAATTAATTATGCAGTTCAGCTTTTCTTTTTTTTTTCCTGCTTATTTAAACTAATTAATGTTTAAAGCAAACACAAAAGAAACAAATATTTAGCGGATGTATTAGTCAGTAGTGATGTGAATGCTTGATCTGAAAATACATGAAAATCAGTTACATATTTAGTAAAATATTTTCTAGTCCCTATTTTTATTATTAGTAGAAGACCAGAGCAGTACTAAAGAAATCAAATAACATCTTTGTTATATTAATGGTGGAAACTGGTCACAGATGAAGAAAACTAGGACTTTTAATTTTTCAAATCAAACTGAGATCTATTAGCAAATGATATTTTGAATATAGCATGCAACGTGGCAGCATATAAAGACCTTCAGCAACTTTGCAAAGTCTCAGTAAACTTGTTAAAAGGTTATATAGCACAAGAGCTCGGAAAATGTCTATTTACATAACATACCCTGTTTTTCAATGTCCTGTTTAGAAAACCTTCAAAATTATAGAAGATGAGGATAAACATGTTAGTTGTTTCCTGGAAACTAGGTGCATTCTGTTCTTTCAGTTCAGAGCTCAAAACTGTAAGCCACACAATTTCAAATCACCACATGTAACAGTTTTAACACAACTGTGTAAGTCAAAATTCTGTGTAATAGCTCCTGTCATTGTAAAGCCAGTGGTGATTTTGGGTTGTTTTAGGCTTTTGTTCTGGTTGCTCAGGACTGTGTCTAAGTTAGTGTTTGAATACATCCAGAGATGGAGAACCCACAAACTTTCTGGAAAACATGCTTCAATAGTTTAACACTCTTACAGCAGAAATGTTCCTTCCTCTCTTTAAGTGAAATGTTGGTATTTAAATATGTGCTTCTTGCCTCATGCTAATTAGAAGATTCTGTACACATCTTCTTTGCTCCCCCTCTCATTAAGTATTTATATCTATGCATGGATAAGAGGACCTTAAACCTTCTTTTCCTCCATCTGAACATTACTAGATCTGTCAGTCTTTGCTCAGATGTCGTATCAGTACATTTCCTGGCCCATAAGCATGCCTGGCTTTTTCACCTGTGTTCTTTCAACCGTACTGTGGGGTTGTCTGACACAGCTGTGGGATTTACTCAAATCATGCCTGCCAGTACTGAAAGAACTATTTAAATATTTTAAATATCCAGATTATTTCTATAGATACATGTTTTCTCTGAATTAAGAGTGCATTTCTTGCCAAGGGAAGTTTTAATATAAGTTTATATAAATATAACTTTAACATAAATTTATTTCCTCTAGATAGGTAACAGCTCATTCTCTAGCGCCTGTGTAGCAGTGCAGAGAAGAAAAGGAAAGGTTGGAAGCCAAAACCTCTAACTGTGGAATATCTTTTAGTTCATTTCGTGAAGCCTAAAGAGGGGATAAGATTCATTTGATTTGAGCAGAGAAAATAGCAATGTATAGTGACTCAATGAAAACATGGTGAAATCAGACCTTTGCTGTTGTAGAAAGGGAGCTCAGGAGGTGTATCCAGGTCTTTTGTGTACAGGAATAACACTTGTATTATTTTTACGCTGTTATTTTTACCAAAAATTAGTAAAATAAAACTCCTTAGCACCAGTGTAACATTAAGAAGCAGACGTTCCTTATTCAGTTGGATGCATGAGGGGATATCTCCTCCAAAATATCTTGCATGCTGAGTGCAGAAAAAGCTTATGTTTATATGCTATATTTTATGTACATAGTCATAAGTTTTCCCAGAAAAAATATTTATGATAGTCATTTTCCTAAAGTCATTAACTTACATTCCTTTCCCTCTGTGCATGCTTTCTGTTCTGGGAGACTGGTGATCTCTGGTGGTCAACAACTCCAAAGTCATACCTGACTGCCTGGTGAACTGGTAAAAGTTTGCACAATTGGGCTGGTTCCTTTCCAGATATTCTTAAACAGAATTAGCATTGTGTGGTTCCATAGGCCAGTAGTTTTTGAAGAATAAGCATCATGTTAACCTCCAGGTGCAACAGTTTCCTGATGAAGGGGAACTGTAGTTTTCACCCTCTAACTTTGCATTGCTCTTGTGAGATAACCAGGTTCCTCAGGAGTGCTCTGGATTCAGTAATAAGATGTCTCAGCTTCACCAAAAGCTATGTTTGATCACAGTGCTGGGTTTTTTTTCTTTATAGAATATTTATTTATGTAAAATCTCCTGTGAGATTTGGACATTTTTACCTGCTGGAAAGGTGAAGCAAAGATACCTTGGAAGCTGAGCTTTGCTAAGAGATTTAGCATTGCCATTTTCCTTTGTGAATGGAATGCTGATCTGCTTCTGAAGCCACCTATGATAAATTATGATGTACTGTTTTAATATTTAATATTTTTATGGATGTATGGACCAAATCTATGCTGTGTTTTTTGTAATAAGCTAACACTTATTCATTTTAATATAAGCTTAATAATGAATATGTTGCATTGTAGATAGTTAATTCCATAATATTATAAAATGGAGATTATTTCTTTTATATTGAATAAGCAATCATCTAGGAAAAATAATAATTTTATTCTATTCAGAACTCATCTCCTGGTGTGTATGTTTTATGTCATTCTTAAAGTGGAAGGAAACCCAGTGTAAGTTGGTCTTCTGGGTCAACGCAGCTAAATGACTCTCTAGTGGAAAGCTTTCTGTTTTGTTTCTGAGATGCAAACATGGTGCATAGATCCTGAGCCTGATCTATAAGATCAATCCTGACCTGTAAGAAATAGCATTCATTTTATAGCTCTTAGGTAGTGTTTTTCCTACAAGGTGAATGTTGGATAATGTTATTTTGTGGGCTTGGCTCCAATTTAAGCATTCTAAGGTAAGGTTCTCCTGAGGCTGTATGGTGTTACTGGAGGCTTGGTCTGTAAAGTGGAAGAGGGTAACCCATTTAAACTTCTTTCCCTCTAGATAGAAATATTGATATTCAATTCTGTATGGTCAGAATCTTTTTTTAAATCAAAAGAGAGGGTAAGGCCAGGAATCAGGCCCAAGATCCTATGTTTAGGGATTGCATGCAGAAGATGTAGTTGAGACAGTAACAAAGAGCCTTTGACAACATTGCTGTGACTGTCAAGTGACTGAAGTCTTTGCCCTTTGATACTTCTCATCTCCTAACTCTGTGTTGAAACTCCATGTTAATGTTAAAAATGCAGAAGTTATTTAGCTGTTTTTGTGACAGTACTGGTAGGATTTAGTTTTCCATTACAGTAGTGAATTTCTAAAGGAGGATTTTGTATGATAACTCTTTTGTTGCACAAGACTTAATTTTTTTAATTCTAAGGAGTTTTATTGGCACAAAAAATTGGTTAGAGTGCCAGATGTTTGTACACACCAAACAGTCACTGAACACAATACAGATGGTAATAGCTTTTTGCTAATGTGAAAAGAATGTTTTATTTAAGATCTGGAAGGATTACTGAAACTGACTGATCCTATGAAGAAAGTGTAGACAAGAAAATAGTTACTGAAATGGTAAAAGACTAGGTATTTCTAGTGGCCCCATGAATTTCTATTCAATCACCAAGAGCACTAGTTGCTTTGTTTTCTTTGTACTTATTCCCTATTAATTTGTTGTAGTGACAAAAGTGGCTAAATTCTCAATTTGATGGGCCATTCAGCCCTGTATTTTGAGTTATGGCTGGTGCTCAGTTTCATTCGGTGGTAAAATGAGAAGCAGATGTGGATATTCATGTCAAAGAAACAGGTTCTCAGGATCCTTTCAACTTACTAGTACCATTTAGAAAGCCTTTACACTGTATTTATTGAAGAACCTGACACTCTATTAAGGGATTGCAAAGCCTTGTCATGGAAAAAGTAATCTTTATGTAGATACAGTCCATGAAGTTGGCAGGGGCTGATGAACCATCTCTGTGTGTACTGACAAGTTTAGCGGTTAAAGAAGTTTAGGGGTTGAACAAACATCTTAAAATATATTAACATTCTGTTTGGGGAAAAACAGCTTTCAAAACCGCTTTCTGGAGAGGGAAGGAGAGAGGTTTCTCAGAAGAGAAGGAAGTAAGTCAGGGTTAGAGAAAACAAAAATTATGTGAAATGCTGCACAAATATTGCAGAGAAGAGAAATGGAGACGGATACTTGGATTGTCAGCAGCTCTGACAGGATGGTGGCCTGTCCTCTTGTCCTCACAAAAAGAAACAAATGCTAAGTGGACCAACAAATATACACAAATTATTTCAAAATAGACTTTTGTCTCCTCCTCCCACCTCCTCCCTGCCCCCTCAATCCTCCTCGTGTTGAAAGTTTCTTTCCTTCCCTTGTTGTTTTCCTCTGTTTTTATACAGCAGGAATTCTGTAACTGTGTCTACAGTTACAGCTGCAAGACATGAGGGCCAAGCTGGTCAGTTGCTTTGTTTTGTTTTGATTTCTAGGGGCAATATGTAGCAATCTTGTCTGTTTGTTTCTCTACTCAGATTCCCTGGTGCCTGAATATTCAAGTCTTCTGGGTAGCAGGAAGACAGCTTCATGCTCTCTTACCTGTTGACTCAATTCGTGTCTCTGTGACAGAAGTGCTGCTTTGAAGAGGTGGTTGCCCTTTGAGATGCAGAGGACAGAAAAGATGTTGGCTCTTGCCTCATCTGAGTGTCATGTAGCCAAGGCATTTTTTTCCCTCAAAAATAGTAATATTCTCCTCAAAGATGGTCTTTTACTGATACTTTCCACTTACTCAAACCCACATTTTTAAAAGGTCTTGCTAAGCAATTTTTCATGGGACCAAGAACTTTCTTGGTTACATGGAAAGTCGTGGAGGGTTTGTGTTTCAGGACAGAGGGCATTTTGTAAAACAAAAATCTCTGATTATTTGTTAGTCAGAATTAAATAGTCCCAAGATATCTGTAGTCCTGTCTAGACTACTGGGGCTCAAAGCTCATTTGTTCACTGGCCATGCAGACATGTCTCTGTGTTTAGGGAAAACATGGAAGTTTGATGCCTGCTGATTATGGGCATTAACTGCTGAAGCACCAGGACAATGTGGAATGCTGTCCACTATCTTCATATCCAAAGTGTGTGAAGCTTTCTGTTATGCATCGAGGGAAACAGTGCTGAAGGGTACTATAGAAAATTGCCATCCTTCCAAAATTAAACTCTGTTCCCCCTTCCATACATGTTATGACACAATCACAAGTTGAAATCATATTCTGCTAGAGCAATCTGTGTGTAGCTGGAATCTTCAGAGAAATCCACTGACAATTTCCATTGTGTCTCTTAACCCTGTGTAAGTAGTGGTTTCTTCCTCAGTTATGCACATTCCACAAGTTGCATTTATTTGGGGCGTATTTTTCCACCTTTATTATGTGATTTGCAGATTGAAAGTTCTTTTTTCAAAGCTCAGAGATGATACAAAACTAAGTGCGTACGGATGGAGCATATGTTTTCTTTGTCTTCTTTTTTTTCAAAAAAGAGGGCCATTTTTACTGGAATAGCTTTAGACAAACATCCTGAATATCAGCCTGAATACTTAAGAAGTTGGATAGAAGTTTAAGTTGCTTATATTCTGTTTTAAAATATCACAGTTAATGCTAGATATGTTAATTATACATGTTAATTATAAATAAGACTACCATCTCTGCCTGCAGTCACTTGTTTTAAGCATCATTTTCAGAATGCACTTTGCAATTAGGCATTTGTATATTTTTCCTGCTGCTTGTCTTCATGCTGCCCTTTGTCTTTTTCTTCCTGATTCTTTTCATTCTAGTTTCCCATTTCATTCTGTTTTCCCACTTAATTCTGGTTTTCCACTTATAACTTAAGCAATGTGAAGAACAATAAGTTTGATTTGTGAAGGATATTTTTGTCTGCAAGAGAATTTGGTTTCGCTCCCTTTGGGTTTGGCAAACAAGTAGTAATAAAACCAAGCCCAACAGCAGAACATTGCTTGGCAGTCTCTCAGACCACAGTGCCAATGGTATGTGCTTTGATTTATGGTGTGTGCGCTTGTTTTTGCATAGTATCTACCTGAAGTCAGTGAAGTGATGAATGAAAATCCAATTGTCCTAAAATGTGCCCTGGCTTACTGAGATGGGGTATAAAAACTCTGCAGGTTATTTAGGCTGGCCTAGCTATTAAGCTTTTGGATGAGCTGAAAGCCAGGTGATTTTACTTCATAAGACTTAAGTAAAGATTTTGTAATGAAGCAGCTCAGCTTGGTTGATCTCTGGTTTTGAAATCTGTGCTTGTTAAGAGTGTCTAAATCACATTTACCTACTGGCCATACAATGAACTTTTGGAGTATCGTTCAAAGGTCTATTAAATGTGGTCTTTTGCATTACTTGTAGCATGCAAACGATTTATTATTGAAATAAACATGGTCATAATTTTCCTGCTATCAAATTAAAAGTCTGCATCTAATTCTTTCTACATAAATTCCCAGAGGATGGAGAAAATATATCTTCACAATCCCTTGCTTTAGGGTGTGGACAGCACCTGGACACAATCAGGAATTTGGTAGTCATCTCTTAATTACTCATGCTGTGACAGACAGTGGCTAATCACCAGTATGGTAACTCCATAGGATGGCTTCATGTCCATGGCACAATTACATCACATTTTTGCTGTTGCTCTGCCTGTCGCCCAAAAGCTGAAAGTACTTGGAGAGTAATTAGCACAAGTGCATTGTTAGACTAGAAGCCTGAAATGGGCAGCAATGTGTGGGGCAGGTTCTCACTCAGGCAGTACTGAGCAGTGTCACAAATGCCTGTGAAGTATTGGGAAGAGCGAGCAGCAGGGTAGAAGAGACTACAGGCATTTTTGAGGCTACAGTGGGCAGTCTAAAGTGATCTTAGAAAACTGTTGTAAGGGAGGAAGGCATCATCTAACAGGGACAAATGGGGAATTTTATGCTGGATTTGAAATAACCAAGAGTCTAAAAACTTGTTAGGAGAAGTCTTACAATAAATCAGCAGTAGGGTTTATAGTTAATGGATCAAAACATAATATTGGATTAAAATATGTTAGATTGTATTTTGGATCTTGCACTAGATTTTCAATGTTTGTAGTACCTATTTAAACGGCAGTCTGAACAAAGTCACGTAAGGTCTGGTCAGAATCATTGCTGAATCTGATGCGTGAGTGACTTAATCAATCAGCACGAACAGTGTCTTATCTCTTATAGTGTCACGATTTTTGTAGTTGCGTAAGCTGTGACCACCTGAAGTGGTTGGCCTTGTTCAACTGCAGGCTGCACATGCAGATGTTTGACCTTTATTATAGTGGGTGACCTTGCAAGGGGCTTATTAGCTCTATAATTCAAATAAAAGGAGTCATATAGTGGAGGAAGTAGTGTACTGATCCACCACTGTTAACCCTTTGCTGAGGTGTGCCATCTCATTTTCTCTTCCAGCAAATATTACGGCATGCCCGTGGAAACGCTACAAAAGTGATATTTCTCATTACTGATGGCTATTCCAATGGGGGAGACCCAAGACCCATTGCAGCATCTTTGCGTGAACTTGGAGTGGAGATCTTCACCTTTGGGATATGGCAGGGGAACATCCGAGAACTGAATGATATGGCATCCCACCCAAAAGAAGATCACTGTTATCTTCTTCACAGTTTTACTGAGTTTGAAGCTCTGGCACGCAGAGCTCTTCATGAAGGTATTAATTTCCTAACCTCAGAAATCTACAGGGAGCAGAGAGGTCTGAATAGAAAGATCTCCAGTACTTGCATTTACACTTCATGTAGTGTTGATTCCCTTTTTATTTTTCTCATACTTTCTAGCAGAGATGTTTGTTCCTCAGTTAAAAGGAAAAACTTTATTTGGCTTAACTCACCACCAAAAAGTTGTGGGCAAAATTCTCCTCAGTGATGTGTATATGTATACACATCCATTCAGCTGTTCATTTTGTCTATGAAGAACAGACTGTGCACTTGACTCAATGTGTCTTGTGCTTGAACTGATGAACCTTGCAGTCAGGTACAAAAGGCACCAAGTGTACACCTTAGAACTAGACTTAATACCTTTAGGGTTTCTCACACAGCAACAACAGCCTGTTCAAAACCAATCTAGATCACTCTGTGTAAGAGTCAATGCAATTGGTGTTTATGACCTTATACATGCAGTAAAACTGGAAAGAGAAAAATGTGGAGAGTTTGGACTGTGATTCCTCTTTCAATCTGCTATATTCTAAAATAAAAGTTCTTTTCAAAAAATAAGTCGGGTTTAGACACGCAAGTGAGAACACATGATTAAACATTTGTTTGACAATGCTGCTTGATTGAGGTTTAGAACAGGCATCAGACTAGCCATCTGAATTTATTTGCTAAAATTTTTAAAAACATGCTACTTTAAAATAACAATGTAAGATAAGGTTTTCTGGTGCTTTGTTGCCAGCCTGTTTGTTCCAGGTAAAGTTGGATCAGTCTATGTGAATGTGCCAAAGGCTTTTATTTTATAATATGACCAAATGGTTTTACATGCCATGACCAAATGTTCTTCTGATGTCAAATATGGCATCCACCAAAGCTGGGGAAAGCTGTCTCAACAGCTTCTATTGGGAGTGAGACTGCATTCTGGCAGTGTTAGACTTGAAGAAAGAGAAAATCTGGGTGCATTTCAGTGGGCCTTTTTCCAGAATAAGGACACCAATCTTTTGCATGTTGATCATAGCAAGGCTCTGCTTCATAGTGCTATCTCTGCCACTTAGAACTGGAGCCTAGAGTTTTTAGCAAATGTCTCAGTAATGGTACAACGTGAGACTATGGGATTACATTTGTTTGAATTCTTTGTTAACAAATTGATACTATTTCAGACTTGCCCTCTGGCAGCTATATCCAGGAAGATATATTGCATTGTTCATATCTCTGCGAGGCAAACGAAAACTGTTGTGACATCATGGCAAGCTGTAAATGTGGCACTCACACTGGCCAGTTCGAGTGTATCTGTGAAAAAGGATACTATGGAAAAGGACTACAACATGAGTGTACAGGTGAGTCTTATATCTCGGTATTTGGGTTTCTCTGTATGCTCTGAATACATGGCTAATCTATCTGAGAGCTAAAAGATCTGTTTGGGATTATGGCTATGAACCTGGCTCAAGAGTGCATCCAAGGCTGCTGGAAGACTCTCTGGCTGAAAACACAGTATAGTCTAGCAGTCAAATGCACCTCATACCTTGTCTTCAGTGATAGCTCAAAGAGATGCACAGGAAAAAGGTAAGAATGGGGCAAATGTTCTGACAAAGTAAAGCTTTCCTAAAACACAGCACACCAGAAATTTGTGAATATGAGTTTACCAAGTTTGAGGCAATATCTTTTGCTCTCAAGTGCTCATAGCACGTTTTTCCCTCATGTGTGTTGCTGATCACTTTTTGAACTTTTATAAACTCTCCTGTTCAGAGAGGAACTTTGTATCTGGATCTTTGCAGGATAATTTCTGGGTGAAACTTACAGTCATGTAAATGTGTTTTAATTCTCCAGTGATGACTTCTAGTTACTATAGAGGAAGAAAACAGTTGAGTCACTAAACAGAGATGAGTCATCGTGACATTTTGCTAATACTGGTTTTGTTACTACATTTTGGACAAGCCCTTTTACTCGTATGTATTCAAAGTATGGTTAAGATAACAACAGTTTACATTTTAAAGAACTTGGTCTGTAAAGTTGTGTTACACTCCCTGCCAGTTATCACATTGTAATTCACCTTGTGCCTCTGGAACACCTTTCATTTTTTCAGTATGTAAGCAGGAGTTAATTGAGTTTTGAGTGCAACGTGCGTAGAGAAGTGCAGCTAGGAATCAGTATCAGCACTGGCACATTGGGTCAGAATCGTATTTTATGTAAGTGGTTGCAGCACCGTTGTGTGCTCAATTAACTCTAAACAGATACTCTATTTCGTTTTGCTTATTTTCAATTCTAATACTAATTTATTTAAGACAAAACCTCTTTTTCATCATACTTTTCTTTTGTCATAAAGTAGTTTTCCTTCACCTTGAGTGCCGTAGTAAGATATTAAACAAAATACATATGGGATTTTTGCCTTGTAGTTTGTGTCATTAAATATTGTTTTGAGCTATTCCTAAAGAGAGTAGGACCATCATTTTAAAGTTGCCCTTTCTTCATGAAAGGGTCTTTTGACAGGGTAATCATACCTTTCGAGTGCCACCAAAAAGTCAGATAAAAGTCAGATTTCTTAAAATGGGCACTTTGCAGCTGCAGACAAAAGTTTCATTTCTGCTTCCTTGGTAGATGCTCCTGAAGTAAGTTTGTAGAAGGGTCTGGTATTAGATACAATTAGATGCAAGTAAGCTGATGATTGCAGCCATCTCTGTGTATATGATGGTAATTGAAGTTGCATACATGTATTTTAGGGAGAGTTTGATCTGAGTAACTCAAACCTTTTCTTTATGTATGCTCAGTTCAACAGAAAAAGGAAGACAACATGTGTTCTTTAGAGGAAAAACAGCTTATTTCAAAATCTTTTATTCTGAAAAGGATCCCAACTTTTTTTAAGATTTCACATCTGAGCATAGCTGTGGATTTGTAAAGCATAAGGAATCTTAAGAATGTATCTTAACTTTCCCTCACTCTATAATGTGCAGGAGGATTTGTGGCAAGTTTACAGTGACAGGACTTCAATTTTAATTGAACTAGTTTTAGCATTTTTTTGGGAAAACTTGAGCATATTCCACTAGCCTATGTTTCCCTAATACAGTAAGGCTTTTTTAAAAGAATTTGAATTAAGAGGGAAATTGCTTTTCTGTGTAGCATCTGTTATTTTTGCTATTGTGTTTATTTTCTGTGATTATTTTCTGTATGCTCTGATTTTCATTATACCACCTTAAACTGTTGTTTATGGTTTTAAATATGAGGCATCAGAATAACACGTAAAGATCCTTACAGTTTTCAACGTCCAAAATTACCAGAAAACACTCTAGAAATCTTCTGTAAAATAAATAGGAGCCATGTCCTCTGTGCTGAAAAGCAGAAATTCAGACTCCCACTCCCATTCTTTGTAGTGTTGTTGGTGATCCCATGAAAGGAAGAACAGACTGACTGTTTTCTACTTTAAAAAGCAAACCAAACAAAGCTTCTTGGCCCGCACTGGGAACTTCGTGTGGCCAGGGATATCTGTGATGATTGTGGCAAAGGAAGAGAGTGAGAGGAAAAACAGAGGTAGGATTGTAGCCAGTCCCCAAGTATTGCAGAGTACATAAACACGTCCTCTTCAGTAACTCTACACTTTTTCTTCTGCTTCTTTTCCTTGAGTACAAATGTTGAGGTTCAAACTACAGACAACAAAAGAAAAATACAGAAGGCAGCAAAAATCAGTCTTGTGATTTTTCATTAGGACTCTTTCTTCCATTTCATCAATAAAAGGTGAGTTGTTTAAAACAACTGCACCTTTCACAGGAGAGTAAAAAAATATTCACATCTCCATTTGTATCTTCTCTCTCTTACAAGATAAGAATATATGTCTTTGACATGACATTTTCACAATCTTTTTTCAGTTAGATTCTCCTTGGAAAGTTCTTTGTTAAGTGATCTCTTGGGTTGGATGACCTTCTAGGTTCAACATGATGCAACTAAAGATAGTACCCATCATGTTCACCTCATCTGTTACTTCTAAGCACAGCCGCAGTTACTGGGGAGGTTAGGAAACTGTTGTCTTACAACCACTAGTTTCTTTTGCCTGACATGTAGACCCCATTTTTTGCAGCACAAGGTGTCTGTAAAGGTGCTGTGCAGCTCACAGGACAGAACAAGTATCTTAATTCCTTGTAATCTAGGCTGGTTTTTCGTTCTTTTGTTTATATTTTGCTCATTGCTTAGATATAATTATTGATTTCACCATCTGCATGAACATTTAATAGCTCGCTTAGACTTTTATTTAGGAATATACAGCATATTAGTAATCATATGCACAGCTACTAGAGCAACAGTCTTGGCTTCAAAACACCACATGGATTAGATTTCTAAAGAGCCTTTCCAACGAAACATGAAAACATGTGAAAACTTCACTTCTTCTTTTTCTTTTTTTTCTTTTTTTTACAAATATTAATTCAGAACACATTATTGAAAATACTTTAAACTGGGGATATATAGGTCCAGCCAGGCAGGGAAGATTTGCATTTTGTGGTTTCTTGGACTATGGACCTAATATTCATCTGAGCATTTTTTCCATGAGATTTTCAGGATTGTTCCTATTGAGAATGCAAAACCAAACCTGATATTCATAAACTGGATATCTTTCCAGTTAGAAAAAAACTTTTGAGTTTAATATACTACTAGCAGTTCTTTCCTTAGTCACACAGGAAGAACTTTAATTCCAGTGGTTAGTCCAATCCTCTAGTCAAAGGAAAGTAAATATTTCTCGTGTCATGCTCCCTTCCCTTCCTCCCTTCCTTTTGATAGGAGCTTCCACTCCCCAGAAGCTGAATCACCCTTTCTCAATATTTCTCTGTGGGAGGTATTTATTTAGCTACCCTGGAGGAGTTACTGACTAAATGAAGCTTTGCCAACCATCTTGGAACTTGGCAGATGGTACTTGGAAATTTTTGCTAAGTTTTCAAGATTCCTCCAAGTACCAAGTGCTTCCAGAGTTAACAACACATATAACAACATATGCTGTACTCTTTACCAGGTGGCTACCACGGATTGGAGGAGACCCACCAACAGTACTCTCAGATTCTGACAGACAGGGAGGGAAATGAAAGCAAGAAAGGGAGGGTGAAAAGGAGTGTAGAAAATGTCTTCAAGCATAAGATCTCAGGCTAAATTTGCCTGTTGAATCTGAAGGTTTGAATTAGTTCATGAGACTGCAGATTTTCAAACCCTTAGAACTGAGCTTCCTGCTGTCTCACAAAGCAGTGCTATTTTATGCTTTCATTCATTGATTCTGCATCTTAAAACTGGGTGGGAGTTTGTTTTGATTCCTCTCTCCTTCTTTGCTTTTAATTTCTAAATCAGAAAAATACTCTTCATTTCTAATGGAGCTGTCACTAAAAGAGGGTTCCTTGTAAGACCTGCTGCCATTGAAAACTGACAAATTGAAAAAGGGGCATTTCTTTGAAGAAAGTGTCAAATGGCTGCTAATGTGCTATTTTGTGTCACATAACCCTGCAGATATTGGTATACCAAAACAAGAAAGCAAACGAAAGTTTTACATCAGATGATTTCAAATACAGCTGTGCAAGGAAGCTGGGATGTATGTACATAATGAAGCAATTATGAAATGGTTTCAAAACCTGAACAGTTTGGAAAGACTTAGGAGTTAGACTCACCTGCCATAGAGACAGAAAGCCTAACTGGAGAGACCTTTCTCTGTGTACATCTGTCAGCCTGTGATTCATTCCTTTTACTGAACAGCTCTTTAATCATGATCCAATTTCTGTAACCCTGTGGGGGAAAATAGATATGTTTGTATAGTTTATTATTTGTAATTTAGTCTTCTTTTGTTACAGAGTGACTTTTAATCTGTGATAATACACAGAGGTTCTATTGTGAATATGCTGTGTCAAAATGACTGGCTGTCATGTAAGAAGGAGGGGGCTAAACCAAGAGGAAGGATACAAAATGCCTGTAACCAAGTAATGCTGATTTTATGCCTAATTAATGCTGGCAAAAATATTCCTTGCTGCCATTCTGTGCATTTTTTTTTCTGTTTCTTATAAATCCTGTGACTCTTTATGGGTAAGAGTTTCAGGAAACATCATGATGGTTAAATACAAAAGAAATGTAAAGGTGTTTTTCTAGTGAGAGTAGCATAACATCATGATGGGGGAGTACAGGAGAACTGTAAATCAGTTTTCCAGTGGTTTTCCACTGAGAGTACTGGAAGACAAGTGGATGAGAAAGGTCGATATGAAAAACAAATGGTATAGGCATGGCTATGGAAGTTTAATAGGTTAATTATCTTTTTAAAAGTCTTTTTAAATCTTAGAACAAAAATGTAAAAACATTAATAATTATTGTTTTCAAGAAGACCAAAGAAAATGGCTTTTACAAGTGTTTTGTGTGCAAAATAAATGCATCCAAAAGCATGCAGACATGCTACTCCAGATTTTTTACATTTAAATTGACCTTCTTAAAAATTAGTCCCCTGAAGCCCAGTACTGCATGCTTTGCTTCTGGAAATTAGGTGGGGGTTCACCTACTTGTTGCTATAGGAAGCGAAGCAAGGATGAGGGAAAAACTTAATTGGATGCTGCAAGATTTTTTGAAATGTAGCACACAATAGAGATAAATTCCTTTGGTTTGAGAATTTAAAAGTATATTGTCAGCATATTCTTCATATCAGGAGAGGCTTTTGGTTGAGTTTTGGGGTTTTTTTTAACAAATGGTTGATAGAGATGAATGCTGCATGGTCCCATCCCACAGTAGCTTTGCTGTTATTTTAAGTGACTTCTGACACGAAAGTAGTTTGTTTCCCACCTGTACAACCTGCTTTATAAAGATGGGACATTTCTGGCATGGCAGTGAATTTAAATCCAGAGTTAGTCCGTCAGAAAAACTCTTTAACAAACTCTAACAAACTCTAGAGTCAGACAATGAGCTCTTCAGGAAATAAAACAAAATTTAAAAAAAAAAAAAAAAGGTGAAAAATTATGAATTTTAACATCTAACTGGAGGGGCTTGCCTGCAAAATTGTAAAAAATAGTTTTTCTTAGTCAGTTTAGTACAAACTTTTCACATGAGTAAATGACACCTGAAGCTGCTGGTGAGTTTTCACCATATCCGTAGTTTTGACGTGCGGGTTGAAGTGCGCCGGAGTATCTCGGCTACTGTCAGTGAGATCTGGATCAAGTCTTTGGAACAAAGTAGCTCTTCACCTTGTGTATCAACTATGTAAATCTTCTGTCGCAAAAGTAGAAGTTGTAAGTAACATGATAGCTAATATGGGTAACAAAATTTCTATTGTATATTCTTTTCTAACTCTGTACCGTGTAACTTGTCTCCCTTGAGTTTTAACCTGAACTGCGGCAGAAAAAGAAAACGCAGAAACAAAAAAAAACCCTACCAACGAAAGGTTTTCTCTGCATTTCTACACCATTTCTGAGGAATTTCTTTAAAAATGAAGTTGTAGGGTGAAGATGAAAACCAACATTCAATTTTGGCATATGCAGATCAGAAAAGCAGGGGGGTAATTTTACATCAGTACATAGTATTGAAAAATATCCATCCTTTCCATTTAGATATTATCTGAGGCTTTAGAAAATAAGTTTCTATGCTAAACCAGACTTTCCTATTAAGTACAGGACTGTTTCTGCAATAATTTTGTTGGAATGTTAGAAGGTGATGTACCACCTACTCTTTTTTCCTTATCTCCAAAGTGACATCTTAGGCACCTCAGACTGTCAGGAAAATAAAGTCTCCAGAACATATGTGCGATTTGAGGAGGAAAAAGTCAACCATTTGGAGGGCTTGAGAGATGCAGAAACTATCCTCTGATTAGAAACAGACATGACACAGAACCAATCTTCTGCTTTCTGTATCAATTAGACTTAGGCTGTCTACAGAGTCTGTCTTCTTGTGTCCTTTGGCCACAAGGTGAACATTGCAGGCAGTCATTCTAATTAAAAAGGTTAACAAAAGTGTAAGTACAGTAACAGCTCAGTTTAGCCTTTAGTTAAATGACTGTAAAACCTTTACTGTTAAGGCTGGGCTTTAGCCTGAGGCTCTAGACAGGATGAAAAGTAGGCTGTTTTACCTTCACTGAGATTATGCATGGTTTGAAAACATCCTTTTTCAGTACTGCAGTCCTGTAGACATGCTAGTTTAAAAGTTTGTCCTAGACATGCCTTGTTTAGCTGCTTAAAATGTTCGTCAGCCAGTTGTCATGGATTTTTAAACAATTTAGGCTCCAACCATTTGACAAGGGCTTTTGTTAAGACTAACTGGTCTTGCGCATTTGAGAATCATTTTAGGATTGGAACTGACATTATGGCAGGGACTTATTGGAATAGTTGTCCCCTGAAATGCTTAATGAGAAGTTTTCTACTGCAACATTCTTCGGTTACCTGTGTGGATCACATAGTGTCATTTTACTTCCACTACCTTTTCAGAAACACATAGCCAGGATGTTTTTGTAGACATGTAGTTCCTGAACTTTTGCAATATCACAAATTAAAAGCAGACAACTTAGCATTCTGTGAGATTTTTAGTAGCTTTTGTCTTAGAGAAGAAAAAATTTAAATTCTTGAAACAGTGCATCAAGGACAAAATGAGATAGCAGTATACAGCAAAGTGTTAATTTATGAAGTGAGGAGAGAGGTTAAAAGACTTAAAATCTGTTTTAATTACCTACTTTGTTCCTCGTGGCTCTCTGGGGCTCCAAAGCTTCACATTTAACTACTTAAGTCATTCCTAGAAAGTGATTTCTATGACTATTAACTTGCAAGTTTTAGTCTTAGTGCTTGTGAGGTTGTGAATAAGTATCAGGATTTCTAGCACCATGAATTGCCCCTGAAGTCTTGTCAAAGTTGATTCCTTTAACTCGACTTGAGCATGTCACTCTTACTGGGACAAAATCAAGCATCCTCTGTGTCCCTACATTTGGATTTTAATGCATTGTACACACTGTATTTGTCATGTGTCAAACAAATTTGACTCTTAGCTCTCAGAATCAGTTTCAAATTGAGTGGAGTGTAGGAATATTTTCTCCTTTTTAAAAATCCTTTACTTGACTTATGCTGTGAAATTCGTTCTACCCAAGCCAGTGTACATTGCAGTGTTTTCCCTGTAAGAAAGAGTACTTTCGATATTTTTAAAAAAATTATCTGCTTCTCTCCTAGTATGATAATATTGTGTATAAAACACAATTTGCAGCAATTGCAAATGTTCAGAGGTGGTGACCTGTCACTTGTCTTAGTTTTCCTGAGAGGGATAAGAAAACATAGAATCAAAAGTGCAAAAGCTCATCAGGTCATAATCCACATCTAAATAAGTCATTTGTTTGCAGATTTTGACCTAAGAAAAGCTTTCAAAGGATGTGTACCCTAAAGGCAATATAGAGGCTTCTTGCGATACTGTCTGTTCACTTGTCTACCACTATCACAAGACCATAAACATTGTAGTGAGAAGGACTAAGGTTGTTTTTGCTGCTGCCTCTTTGGTTGAGTCCTGTCCAGCTGACTTCTCTGTGCTCTCTGTGGAAAATTGTCTGGCAGGTTCTTCAGATCATTTCACAATTACTTCAGGGAAGAGCCCTCTCTGCCCTCTGCAGTTGTGCCTTTGCTCCCTCCCACTTTCTCTGTTTCTCCTGACCCACAGGGGTCCAGAAGTACTTCAGATTCTAGTACCACTCAAGCAAAGACCATGGACACTGTGATGAAAAGGGTTCAAAAGCCCACTCAGCTTGGAGACGAACTAGAGCACGTAAGTTGTAGATAGAGGATAGATATTCTGTTATAAGCTGATTATACCAGCCAAGTACTCAACAGTCACAATGTTTGGTTGACTGTCTTACAAGCAGTCATGTTGTCTTCTGTCAGCCTAAAATCTTATGCAGATAGCCCAAATTTCTCAAACTGAAACAATGCTGACTGCATAGTGGAGTGTGATCTGGCCCCTAGGGAATGGGAAAGCAGCAGCACAGATCAATTTCATCAAACAGGAAATTGTCTTAACTGGGTTTTTTGGTGATTTGATGAAAACAGAATCAGGACTCTGCATAGAAATGGAAACATCTTCACACAAAACCCCTAGGGTTTAGTTTGTAACCATGCAAAGCAAAGCTAGAAAAGCAATTCAACACTACCAATGTAGATGTTTTAGTAGAACTAACACCTGAAGGTATTTCGAGAAGTTGAATTTTTTCTCCCTGTTCTGAAATTTATTGAATAGGAAGTGTTTAATTAATAGGAGTAGGAAAAATTAATGGTCCTTGGGGTTGGTGGGGAGATGAGAAACTCAGATATTACAGAAGTGAGTATAACATAGTTAAATATATGGTCTAATCTAATATATGGTTTATAGCCATGTCACGTAGATATAATTTGGACCTGATGGATTTGAAACAAAACCCAATAAAATTAGGCAATAAATTTCAGGTTTTAAGTAGTGTATAACATAGAAAAATCTACCGTCTGTGTAGGTATGGGCAGATACACTGATTTTACACACACCTCCACTTACTGTAACAACCTGAGGACTCCTGGCCATTAACAAAATCTGCTGGGTTTTTTTCCCCCAACACCAAAAGAAACATTCTGAGGACAGAAAAAAATTTAAAAAAAAAAAGGGGGGGGGTGTTGGAACTTTTGCCCTAAAACAGTTCAAAGAAAGGATGTTCTCTTGTAAATGCTAGTAAGTATCCATGCAAAATTGCTATCTCCTTGTGGCATGTGGTTTGTTTCTCAAACCATAATTCCAGAGGATAAAGTACAAGAACTTTTCTACATTGAGGCTACTAGTATTGCATGTATTTTTTTTTCAGATTATTGGCATTAAGTCCAACTTGTTTGTTGGTTAGTACTTCACAATTAATTGAGAACATAGCATTGCTCTGATTATTGTCAGGCTCTACATCAGCTCCAGTTTTTGGTTTTATGGCAGGAAAGTCCTTGCTGCATTCTCTCTGTGTTCCCCTAGAACAACTCACATCAGGAAATTAAAAACTGTATAGAGATAGGGGCAGTATTCTGGTGGAACACAAAAGCACCTATGTGATAGGCTAGGGAAACCCTAAGCCACAATAATTTAAAGGTGTATGTTCTGAGTTTTATGCCTGTATAAAAATATCTGGAGCTCTGGAAAAAAGACCACTGGCCACTGACCACTGACCACTGTTTTCTCTTTCTGTTCTTCATTTCACACATTGCCTGCCTGCTGACTTCAGAACATACCATGAAGCCTGTGTAGGCTTGGGAATGCCAGTGTGCTAAAGCCTTCTGCAATAACTTTAGCATCACAGGAGTCAAGACCAGTACATCTTACAGCAGCAATACTGTGTATGCTCATTTTGGGGAGTCCAGTCCAGTGTGGAGGTGCTCTAGAAATTTTAAATGCAGAAGATAACTAGTGTAAATTTTCTTCTCTTACCCATGTGACACAGTGATGCCTTGAGTCTCAAGAAAGAAGATGTGGAAGAGGGGCTTTCTTGCAGTATGGAATACTGCAAAAGTCAGTCAAGTGGCTCAGTTCACAGGACTAAGGTTTTCTAATACAATGAGGAAAGTGGAAGGCTGAGTTGTTCTGAGGAGCCATGGTGTCAGCACAGGATGTATGTAGTGGTTGCCAAGCCTCATAGTCATGTACTAGAAAAGCTACATGTTGTTCAGCTGGTGTTTCTTTTGGACTTGTATTATTTTCTGTCTTACAGAGGCATTAGTATGTATGCCTAAACATATTCCAGTCCTTAGGCCTCTTTCTGTTGTCAACTTGGCAAAGAATATCACATGAAATGCAAATGTTTCCCTCATTTCAAAACCTAAGCCTTTGTCTCAACTTTGTATCAAAATATGCTGTCACTTGCAAATCCCTTCATTTGAGTTTTCACATCATTGTGAATTGTAGAGGAGTAAAAAACATATATAAATTTTGATCTCTATTATTTCTGAATGGAAATTCAAAATGCCTTATGAAATGCAATGCCTTTTTTAAAACATGGCACTTCTGTGAGCACCCATGTTCTTCCTGGTTGGCCAAAAACACTAAAAAATTGTCCCAGTGGCAACACAGGGGTGCTGGCTAGGTCATGGCACAGATCATGGTAGGGGTTCTGGTTAGGTCGTGGCACAAAGGCAAGGACACCTAGTTTTCATTAGTCACTTGACTTCATCAGTGAGAGTAGCCAAGCTGCATTCATGTATGGCTTTTTAAGTGTGCCAGTAGCTCACCTTGTGCTCACACTCCAAACCCCTGAAAACAGAAATAATGTGATCACAAAATTTGGACTGAGAAGGATCTTAGTTGCCTCAGACACTGAGGGACCCTCTGCCAGTATGTCTTTTGTGTAACAGTAGCTGAAGGTTCCCTTTGTACCTATCTTTTTCACTACTTAGCAGTGATACTCCTTTTCAGTACTCACAGAATCGTTGAACTGTTGAGGTTGGAAATGACCACTAAGATCATTGATTCTGACCATTAACCTAACATTGCCAAGTCCACCACTAAACCATGTCCCTAAGTACCATTCCTACACATCTAGTAATACCTCCACCACTTTTCCAAACAGTCTCTTCCAATGTTTGACCTTCTTCACCTTTTGGTGAAGAAATTTTTCCTAATATGCAACCTAAACTTCCCCTGGTACAATTTGAAGCCATTTCCTTTCAGCCTATAACTTGCTACTTAGAACGTGTTGACCCACACCTGGTTACACCCTCCTTTCAGGGAGTTGTAGGCAGCAATAATGTTCTGCCCCTGAGCCTCCTTTTCTCCAGGCTAGACATCCCCAGCTCACTCAACTACATGTGCTCTAGACACTTTTCCATCTTTGCTACCCTTCTTTGGGCATAATTCAGTGCCTTAGTGTCTTTCTTGTAGTGAAGGGCCCAAAACTCACCCATGGTAGTGGCTCTCCCAGCTTAAGTGCCAGAGGAGTTTGGCCTAGAAGCAGTAATAAGTTATACTGTGGCCCCAGGAACACAGTTTGTATGGCACTCAATTCCAGCTAAAACGCAGAGGTGTCTTGCTTTGCCAGCCTCCAGAATTTTGCTCTCTTCCCTCTCCTGATAGTGCTTCACCATCACCATTTCATTATCAGCTGCCTGGGCACCTTCCCCTCTGGCACAGACAAGAAGGCAACTTTGCACTCTGAGAGCCTATGAGAAGGCCTTTATTGTCTTCTTGTTCCCCTGCTCATTTTTACCTACTTATCCCTTCAGATGGAGGTGATGGATTACAGCTGTTACTTGTCTGTTTTTTGCCTCAAGGCTGTAGCGCAGGCGATTATTAAAGGTAATAAGTTCAAGGTCTATGAATGTGATGTTTCACAAAGCTGTCTAACATCTTAAATTTCAGTCCTAGTGATGTTAGAGATTGATTTATTCTCATTATTTTAAAGTAATTTTTGGGAGGCCTCCTACATTGAAATAGAAAATGCAGTGCCTCATGCATTCATAATCTGAGAGGTAGTTTATAAAATGTCACTTGCACTCCTCACTGGTGCACAGTCTACAAAAGTACAAGAAACTAGCCAAGAATTTGGTTGCGTCTCGGGAAAAAATGGGATGTTTTTAGATAGCATTAATTATGTTGTGAAGTCAATTATTTGGAATCAAGTGCTATTTAGAAGTAGATTTTTCTAGCTAAAACTCTGTGATTTGATAATTTTAAGTCTTTGGTTCGTTGAGCAGTTATTTAATCATGATTGCTGCTTACCTTTTTTTTCCTTTTCACTTCAGATTCTTATTCTCCACCTCTGAAGACGTGTATGGTCTTGTTTTTGACACAAGAGCTTAGAAATAGAGCATGTATTTAAAGGAGAAGGTAGGACTGGAAGTGTGGCAGACCTTTTTTCTCCCAAAACATGCAAAGAATCTCACTGCCCTTTGAAATGAGACCAAGTGATTCTGCCTTTTCAAGGTGGAAAAATTACCTTTGAAAGGGAGAAGAGGATGGAGAGGTAGGACACAGGGCACAGATTCACTTAAATGTGCAGAGAGGTTGAGAACCTGACACTTCTTGTGATAACCTCACTTCATTGTTTCCCTGCTCCCTTTCTGGCAGCTGCCTCAGGGTGCTTCATTCTAGTTTAATCAACTGCCCTTCAGTAAAGTCCTTGGATCTTACAGGTGCTACTTTAGCACTTTTTGTCAATACTGGTAGCAAAAAGGGGGCTTAGAAATGCATGACTCACTGCCCTGGGATTCCTTCTTTATGGGAGAACTCCTGTGTTGCAGAAAATTAGGCCTTTGAGGAGTGGCTGTCTAGTGGGGGATGAAAAGCATGGTTCAGGAATGTTTTGGGCAGTTCTTCGCAGAAGAAAGCTGTGTTAGACTGAGGCCTGAGGCTGTGTGTTTGGTTAAGGTACTGCAACATAATCTTTTTTATATTTAATCCCTTTTACCATAGCCTTTGCAGCAGTAATGTTCACTTTGTTGGCAGCCAAAGGACTTAGTATTTAAAAATCCTTTCTTCAGTTCAACTCTGAAGTGACCCTCTTCCTGCAGTAGATACTGCTTTAGCAAGGGTCAGATATGTTCTTAAGGACATCTTTTATATCTTACAAAGGAATGAGAGGGGGAGGACAAGGACAATTGGGGAAGATGAAGTGAGAAGCAGTAAGTTTTCCAAATGTTTCTTGAGCAAGCAGCAGTTAGGAGTGAGCATACTGATTTAGTTGTTATCTCAGTGCTCTTGCTTTCCATAAACAAGACTTTATTTTGATATACATATTTGGATAATAGTAAAAGAATTCAGGGAATCCTGTCAGTTTCCATAAGAATTTTGCTTGAGGAATGGAGAATGGGATTTATGGCATTTTTCACGGTAAATCATGTATATCAGTAGTGATTCCAGGAACTAAGTAGGAACTATAACATCAAGATTACAACAGCTTACTGAACTCTATTCAGGGACAGTTGGGCTAGTTTCACAATAATTGAAAAAGCTATTGGCAAAACCACCACTTGTTATGGCCTGATTACTGGCCTGAGCCATTGCATGTGTTCCAGCCCTCATAAGTTAACCAAAAACTCTGTTTCCTACCCTGGGCTGCTAAGTAAATAAACATGGAAATAGTGACATATGTTCTCCATCTGCACAGTCATGTGCTGTATCTTCAGTGCTCAGAAATGCTACTTGAGTATAATCACTGTTGTTGAAAGTACATTTAATGATAAAAATAAGGGGTGTGGAAAATAGGCCAAGTTTGGCACCTAATGCAGTAGTGACAGTTTATTCAGGGTCTGGCAAAAATAGCTTCTCTTTCCTGTTTATAATATCTTTTAGTTGCTGCATTCCCCATCTGTGATTGAACACTGGAACTACTCTGATCTGCAGAGGAAGGAGGCAGAAATAGGTATCTGGTTTTTTTAGTTAGGTTTAGGGGTTTTTTTAAGTCCGGAATCATATGCACCAGAAGCTGTTGGGAGTGGAGGTTGGAGGAAACAGCAGAAAAGGAGTATTTCACATTTGACTAGTAAAATTAGTCAGGAACATAAAGGGCTCTGTTAATATTGTGCCAGAGAGAAATTAACAAATTTTTGTATCAATGAGAATGAGAAAATCTGAGAATGCAGAGTCTCTTGACTACTCCTGGATTCCCTACACAGCTTGCTTTTCTCAGGAAAGCCAGTTTGCTCATTGAGTTTGAGCAGAGAGTAGTTTTTAGTTATGTTATCAAGTCCCAAGAATCACTGAACACAAAACTGTTCTAATTGCTGGGTTGGTAAACATAGTGGAAATGGATCTTGAACCACCAGGCACGTTCTTCACTGCAGTAAACTATCAGTGCTGTGAAGATCGGGTGGGTACTTTGTCAGCTTCTAAACCCTTCTCCTTTATTTTGTTAAATTGACCAATCCCAGGAGAAGGTGATGTGTTGAGTTAGCTGTAACATGATATTCTTGCTCCTTGCTTCTGGAAGAAAGTGCAGGCCATGCTGAGCAAGTGCTGGCTGGATTGTGGTAATTTCAGCAAGTCCCAGGGGTCGCAGGCAGTGGAGATTCTCATTTCTGTCCAGATTCCTCTGGTTATAGCACATTAGTTGTTAAAGAATGAGATTTTTCATCCCAGCTCAGAGTTCTCTCTTGCCAAGTAGTCCCTCTTTCAAGCTGTGGCTAAAAAAAAATCTACTTCCTGTTTCCCAGTGTGTGTGTCTAGCTCACACAGCAGTTACCTGAGCAGCATAGTGAAGCTTTTCCACTCTTCCATATCTAACAGCCATCACTTGGGATCTGGCCCAGGGATAATTTTAGCCCTTTACGCACCTAGTTGCTGATTATTTGTCCTTCTTGTTAGGGACGTAGGTGATGTATTGGTGCAAATGTGTCCTTTTCTTGACCTTCCCTTTTCCTTCTTGACCCAGAACCCTTTGTGAAAGGGTGAAAGAACAAGTAGAGTTATTTGATACATGATACAATGGTTAGATGAGGCCTAGAGAGCCCTGAGCTTCCAGTGCCTTCAGACAAGAGAGATAGTAGATCTCTGAAACAGGTATTTGCTCAACTGTGCAGCACAAATGAAACAAAATGTTTGGATTCTCTTTAATGGAATTTTCTTTACATCAATCTGTTTTTTGGGGTTTTTTTAATTTGCTGTTCTAAAAATGAACGTGCAACTTCAGAGTAATGGTACCAAAATGGCAAACAAGTGCAGCTAGTACAGGATGGCGAATCTCCTTTTCAGTGTTTATATATTTAAATAGCAGAATGCTATCCAGGGCACTTAGAACAGTACTATTTAGAGTAGCAGGTGCTATCGCCTCAGCAGTCCTCAAGGTTTGCTGAGGAATGTGTGTCTGTGATTATGATAAAGACCATGTCCAGAGAAACCTATTGAATAGCTGTGCTGTCCTGAGCAAAGCATTTTCACAATTTATTGATCTCCCCTTTTGTATAAGGGTCTCACTCTGTATGAAGTTTTAGACAAAAAAACCCCGTCATTTGCATATAAATAAATTCATAAATAATCTTTATTTGCATAGCAAACTTAACAATATTAACTGAGTTAATTTCCCAGTAAGAATTTTTGGTTGTTTTGGAATTAGTTTTACACTTTTAAGATGATAACTTCTAGAAATACATGGGGCCATGAGGACATAAATCATTATTCAAGTTCTAAAAATCAGAAGTGCTGGCATGAACTGATATTTGTACCTGATAGGCATGTATATGTTTGGGCATCTCCTCCAATGTATCACCAAGGCTGGCTTTTATGTCCATGCAAACAGCAAACCTGGCACTAAAATGCACTGAGACTTAAAGAGCTTCATCTCAATACCTGGATATCACTTCTGTATATACATATTGCACAAGTTGTCAGGATCTTGTGATTTTGTAGTATGAATGAAGCATAGGTAGACTTCCTTTAAAGTTACAATACAGTGCATGGAATCAGGATCTGTTTTTCTTATTCTTAAGTGCATTGAAACAAAAAGAGAAGTTACCTTCTGCGAAAGTAGGTGTAGTAATCTGTATCAGTAGTCTTTATTTTTCTGATTGTAAAACATTTAAAATGCGTCTCACAGTTCTGTGTCCCTGCAATGCAAGAGTATAAATCTGTTTAAGGCACTTGTGGCAGCAGAGATGGACAGACACGGTGCTCTGTGCTCATGTGGCATTAGCCAATTTTTATGGAGCACTGTTTCCCTTATGGAATTTCAAAGTCCACGTGGTCAGCTCTGATTGGCCAAACCAGTTGCCCCCCGGCTAACTGGCCAATGGCTGCCCTCGTCACCCGCAGCCCAAACTGGTCCAGTTATGTAACCAAGGTAGTTATAGGTTGGAGTCCTAGAAACTTGGAATTTGGGGGTTTGGTGTATAGTAATACATATGAGTCAAGATAGAGGATTTGGGGTGTTGTCTTTGTCCTTCTTCTTCACCTTCTTCCTTTTTCTTCATGGGTTTGGGTGGTTTTCTGTAATTGGGTGAAAAAGGTCCACACTGGGAGCCTTGGGTAGTCATTATTGGGCCAAAAACATAAATAATATACGTGTCACCTTAGATTGGGTAGTTATTACTTTAAAGACCTTAGAAAGAGTTACTAGCTCTCCATTTTACCGCATTTCCCTAGCTTGCTAGTTAAGCTCATGGCTTGTGAGCCGGTAAATACTATAAATAGATAAGACATAATAAACATTCCAAGTCCGAACTCAACATCTTCGTTTGCCATGTTATCCGTCCTAACCTTAGCAATGGAAAAAAGAAGCTTAAACTACCACAGTTATATAATTAGTTATATATCAGTTATGAAATTATTAGGATTATTTATGCACTGTGAGGCCTCCAGGCCAGCTGTTAGCCACCAGAGGCACTCACCATGATTTTAACATATAATAGTTGGTCTGCTTCTTAAAAAAAGGTTTAAAAGTGGGCATAAATGAATTCCCTTTATATTCTTAATACTGCTGCTATGACCAAGGAGGGTGTTTTGCATTCAGAGTCATTGTTTTGCAGTAATCCTGTGTAAGCATGCTTGCTCCAAGCCTACCCAGAGATGCTCAGCACAGCCAGACCTCCCTGTGTAGAAGGTTCTCATTGGCATCCTAACTTTTACAAGCTGTGCTGCATCCTGGGCTTATGTTCTTCAAGCAGGCAGATTATTCTCCACATTGTGGATGCTTGCAGTACTAGGATGAGATGCTCACCCAAGGACTGAATCTCCTTCCAGGCAACATCTTCTGCCCCATAGGAAGGGATCAAAGATAGTAATTTTCATTAAGAAAAGTTTTTTTCTTCTGTAAGTTTGTTACAACTGTTTGAAGTGCTTAAAAATCTAGAGCCTGATCATTTCGAAGTGTCATAGGAAATTCTGCAGACTACTTGGCAGTGGAATGTTTCAATTTTGCTGTCTGTAGCCTCAACTGTAAGGTTTGAATGAACCATCCCCTATGTATCATGTAGAGACAGCTAAAGTTCTGAATTGTTTCAGCCTGCTGCCATTGCTTGAGAGGAAATTTATAGAACTCCTGAAGGGATGGAGGAAAATACATCAAATAGGAACGGAGATATCTAGCTGGTTAAATTTCTAATCATGTTACTTTGAGAAGGGTGCTTAAAAAATACTGACAAAGAGCAGATGGATGAGCAGGTTCAATGCCATCTGAAATTAATGCAGAGCACATCCTGAGGATAATAGGAGATATTAAAGAGCTGGAGAGCATGCTAAGACTTAGAAATCTTTCCCTGATCACTACACATAAAGGCAAACTCAGGGTTTTCCTTTGCAGTTGTTGTTACATGTCAAATGTTTAACTAAAAAAGCCATTTCTTTGACCATTTGTAATCCCAGCATGCTCCTACCTCATTTTTTTGTTCTGTTTTGTTGGTTTTGGTTTTGTGGGGGTTTTTTGTTCGTTTGTTTGTTTTTTGGAGTTTATTTTTGGTTTTGTTTTTTGGTAGCGTCGTACATGTTGCAAAGCATCTGCATGCTGCAGAAAGGTGGATTACTGTATCTGCCAAAAGTTTAGATTTGTTTTTCCTTATCTTTCTAAAGGCATTTCATAATCACAATGTGGGTAACCTGACAAACCTGCCATATAGAAGATCTTAAGTAAAACCGCCTTCCTAGATAATAAATGTGACAACAAGAGCTCTAATTTCTGTAGGTAATCTCTACAATAGAGACCCATCAAGTGGAAAGTCTTAGAGAAGCAAGCTTAAAGATCTCCATGCGCAGGTCTAGTGAAATATAGAGACTGTGATGGTCTGTAATCCTGCTGGCCTAAACTGAGAATGGCTCATGAAATGGTTACAGCAAAAGCCAGGAGAGGTCACTGTGAAATCCAGAGAGATGGCAGAGGGCTGGGGAGTTCCATGCAGCTGTGACCTCCCATGTTATTCACGTGCTTCCGTTGCAGAGGTCACTCACACATTAAGTGTGCAGCAGCAGCAGCAGCAGAAGGGGTTTTGGAGGCAGGAGGGCATTTGAGCAACACTGTACACTAGTACTGCAGGACATCCCAAGCTCATCTTCTGCTGCAGCAGTAAGTATGAAGGTGTCAGGAAGTCTTTGACTACTTGTTGTGGAATGGGAGTCTCCATTTCCTACATGACACTATGGCTGGTCCTCGTAAAGTGCATTTTATTTAGCAGGCTATTGTCAAAAGAAATTCATAACAGCCCCTTGTTCCTGCTGCTTCTTCCAAGGAAGGGTGTGCTTGGCCCTTTGACACATCTGATCATGCAGTACTTTGCCATGTTGAGAGATGCAGAGATGAAAGCAGAAAGATGTAGCACAATACTGTACTGTAATTTCTCTGTATGTCCTTAATTATTGAGGTTTTAATTCCCATTTAGTAAAATAACTGGGTTTTATAGTCAGGCCTATTCATGGTGGTAAATTTAAAACATGACTAATGACAAATACAGCTACCAGAGTACTTCTTCCACACACATGAAGGTTATACTGACAACTTCCTTTTTTTTTTTTCTCCACTGTTGCCAAGGCATAGCAATCATAGGTGAAGTAAAGGAATGGAAGGGAGAGCCCACAGTTTCAGACTCCAGTTCACCAAGGACATAAAAGTGAGTTAATTTGAGGTTTTGGTTGTGGGTTTTCCACATAACTTTCAAGAAGTTACTAGAAATACAAAGAAACATATGTCAGGTCTGAGATCCGCACAACTAAAAATCTCCACGTCCAGTGTTTAGACATTCTGTAACCTGTGGGTTCCATCACTTTTAGTGGGCACCAGGAAACCAGGTAAGAACAGGTATTCGTGGTGTACTGTGATTCTGGGACAGATCTGTTGAGTACTTATCTACACAATAAATGTCATAAAAATAATTACAGTATCATAAACACAACTTGATTAAATGGCAAACTAGGCTTTCTTTCCTCATTGAAGATGTTTAGAGACTGAGTTACAGAGACTATGGAAGATTTGCATCAACATGTCATTTCATTTAGGCTTTGCAGTTTGGGGGGAAAAATGAGAATTACAGTCATCAGAGTAGCTGTGCATCAGTAGGGCTCAGGTTGAGCTCAGCTTGATGCAAAAGAGAGCAGGATATTGCTTAGCTGATTCCTGCCATATCCCACAAAAGATAATCCTTAATCAGGTCGTTCATTAGCATAAAGTGTGGAAAAAATGGTTCATGCCAGGGATTACTTAGTAAAGGTAGTTAATGGGAGAAATTATGCATTGAAGAAAAATACAAAATCCATCAAATTAATCTTTGAAATGTGTGGAGTTTGAGTCTTCTCTCTCTTAACACTGGAATAATTGAAGAATAATTCCATTTCAGTGACTTAGAGCACTAGACTTGCTAGAGATGAAGTTGAGTTTGCCTGCTGTCCCAGGATTTTGAAAGTTTTACATTTTTAAGGAAGAAGTGTTTATCCTTAAAATTTGTACTTGTACATTTAGAAGAAGAATTGTGATCCCATGTCAGAGTAGAAGAGCCCTTTGTCCCATGATCTCCACCTGTTTAAGTCCAGACTGGGGTCTTTATGCCGTTGTGGAGGTTCAATACTACTTGGCTTAACTTTGCTGATGGCTTTACTATTTGTGGTTTTAAAAAAGCCAAACTGGATATTACATATTAATTGTTTGGTGAATCTCTGAAACAAACCCTTGTTTTCATTGTCACTTTTACAATATTAAATTCTTGTGTGAAGGTTAAAATGTCGCTTATTTCATAATTGTAGGAGGGCCATACAGAATTCCTACTGAATTTGAAAGTCTGTTCTCTAATTTTTTAGCAACCTTTTCTGACATTCCCTGTTCATTGTTTAGCTTCAAACAACATCTTAGCATACAGTTGTGCTCTCAGTATGGTTAGTTGCCTGAAATGTTTTTATGTCTGCCCTGTGGGTCTTTATTTCTAGCAAACCCCTTTCATATTTCTTTTCTAGTGATTTCTTTTCTATGTGCAACTTACGAGAATAAGTAGAAAAGTGCATTCCATTGGTGGCCCAACATGTCATCAAGTCCAGTAATATTCAAAACCAGAAGAGGCATGCTTGATTTTCTTACAATTTTTCAGTTAGTTATATACCCTAGGAGAACATACATGAGGCGGAAAATGCACCAGGCGTGCTGAAGTAATCATGTCATTTCATTATCATTTCTGGTCAGAAAGTTATTGCACTGTCATTACTATAGATAATAGTATCTGCATGTGAACTGTTGATCAATATCTACCATTTTATGAGAGCAGGTTGTTGATGACAACTTCAATATGAACCATCTTTGTGTGCTTGGGGAATTTGGGCCTTGTGCTTGCTCGAGTTAGCACACTAATCCCTGCTTCCAGATATCCTCTAACAAAGAGGTAATCCTCTAGTGTAGCTCAGTGTTCACTATTCTGGTCTCAAGAGGAAAATTACATTAAACAAAAAGCATTTTCTTGCTCCTCCCCTCACTTCTGGGAAGAGAACAACATGGTACACGTATAAAAATTCCTATCTTTTGTTGAGGAGATCATGTATGCAGTGTGTACATGAGTTTCCTCTCTCTTTAAAGGCTGATACTGTTAAAATCGCTTTCCCATTTTTAAATTCTTGCCTCTTTTTATCATTCCTGACAGTGCCAAATTGGTGCTTATTTACACTGGGGTTTATTCACACACTGTTTTGAGGCTTTCTACACCCTGACATTGCTGATAAGGGGAAGGAAACCTTGAAAAAAAAATTTTAATTTTTTTTACAGATTAGCATCAAATAATATGATCTTTCCCTATAGTCAGTGTTTTGCTGGTACAGAGTTGGTGAATGCATACAGGTGACTAGAATGAAATTTGGCATTGCTTGATCCTAGAAGATTCCTGACTGTATAATCAGTCATGGATTGAGCCACATATGCTCTTCAGATGTGCTTACCCCTTAATCTCTGGCATTGCTTTGAATCCATCACTGAGTTTAAACTTGGGTCATGCTGTAGTGCTGACTGGGATGGTTCTGCCTGCATGAGTGAGTCAAGTGTGGACAGTCTAGAGCAGATGGCCTGAGCTGTGCTCATCCACAGCTGATTTGGGATGGTTTTAACATGAGCTGTGGCCAGCCTAACCTCTGTGACTGTTATGGAAATGATGGAAATGCACAGTGTGCTTATGCTCTATTCTTAAACCATCTCTTTGACATCTCAGGATAGACTGCGTGATCTCAAACACTTGGAAATATCTCTAAGCCAGTGCTTTTTGGCAAAGATTCTGAAGGAAACCTGTGTGGAGTTTCATATTTTGAATATGTCTATATGTCTAGGGCATATGTGGGATTAATGATCAGGGATTCAGACTTGAAAAATTCCACATAAAATGCCAAGTTAGGATGTAGCTCAACTTCCTCAAAAGGCAGTGATAAGCGTTTGAAGCATACAAAAAGAATGAGGACATTTGTGAAAACATGTTTTTCTCGGTAGAGATATTAATAACTATTTTAACAGTGTTATTTACCTCCTGCTGCTTGACTGGAAAGAGCAAATTGTGATTTCAGAATTAGTCATTTTCTTCAAAGGCAGACTGATTCAAAGCTCTAACCAAATTACTGGGTTTATTGTTAAAAATGCTCACATCACAGAATGGGTAATTACTTTTATCCCACAGGTCTCAAAACTGAAGGAGAAAATTGCTGCTTGTTTTTTTTTATTTAAGGTGAGGCTGAAAGGAAGAGAGAAATTAGGGTGGGGGTTTGTTGGTTTATGGGGGGAATTTTTTGGAATCAAACACCTAGTTTAGTTGTCATTTTGTGTGCCATACATGGGAAAAAAGGAGGCTAATTTATTTCAACTAGCATATGGAGGGCAGCTCTGCCATAGAGCAGGTCCCCTGTGATGCTTAATTTTCACTCTTTCCTGTCTCCTCTTGGATGCACTTCATCACTTTGTGCTGGATACAGTTTTAAAAAGGATGCACAGAGACCTTCACAAAGTGCCAGATGGAAATATTTCAGAGATTTCAGATCTGATACTCTGATCATCTAAAGCAGGAGAGAATATTTCCGAGACAGATTATGTCCAAGACAGGAATTTCTATACTGAACAAAGGAAAGAAGTGGTAGAAGTCCAAGAGGATTGTCTTGGATGGGAGGAACACGTGAATTATATAAAAGGGAATTTTTCCTGATACTTTTCTGAAAATCCCAAACCAAAAATTAAAAACTCCCATCTCTAAATCTGAATGGATTTTTCTGCCCTATTTCCTTCCTGAAATGCTTTAATTCGTATTTATATCCCTTGCTGAATAGGCACTGGCATTGTATCTTTAAATGTGCATTTAAAGTACAAATTTGTGATACCAATTCTGGCACCCAAAATTGCCTCTTAACTGGAAGCCACTCAGTTGCTTTCTTCAAAAAAAATCATGCAAAGTTTTCTGAAAAACCAACAAAAGTATTTTTTCTGGAAGGTATCCAAAAATCATCCTCCTTCTGTAAAGTGCCACCTGTTCATCATATTAGCTGATTTTTAGGGGAGTATATTCCATAAAACTTGGTTTATGAATGTCAGTTCTCACATGACAGGAGAGGAAAAAGGAGAATGGATTTTCTTTTTGCCTTTGTTTTTTGGTTTGGTTTTTTTTCCCAGTTGTCTAGAAAGCAGTAGGTTTTGATAAGTAAAACAAGAGGCAGAATATCTTAGCATCTAAGTCACAGAATAGACCAAGTTCGTCTTATACCTGCCAGAGAAGAGATTGATGCTGCCAGAATGTCTGGACTCCAGGAAATACAGGTCCTTAGGAGAGACCAAGTCCACAAGCAGGGCACACCTAACTGTGTCAGGAAGAAGTCACTTGAGCATGTTTATGGTTGTACAGTTCTTTATACCGTTCAGAGCTACATCAAATGGTACAAATTGACTGAGGGGAGAATATGAGAGCCTCACCTGCGGTCTGAAGGAGAAACTGTGGCCATTTTGTTGACTGTTAAGTTAATGGACTGTGAGTTTTTTGGCTGGGTTTCAGTGTTTCTATTGCATAACATTCTCAGAATATTTCCTTAAATTTTCATTAGGAGTTACATTTTTCAGCGCAAGTGTCTTTGCATTCTGTTTCAAGGGATAACCTGATCAATCAGAATTTCATTTTAACAGCACCTGTTGATTAGTCACTCCTCTAATTCACACATTTTGTGAATAAAAAACACAGGTGATTTCCTGAAGAGTAGAATTCAAGCCAGAGAGTAAGACTCAGAGCTATCAGGCCCATCCAAAGTTTTCTGGTGAGAGGTGCCTTTTCCCTGTGCATTCTCCCTGCCTTAGAAAACATCACCAGAATGTTTTTAAAGCTTGTATGTGTAGGTGCACAGAATTAAAAATATGAAACACAGTATAAATGAGTGCAAAGGCTTCAAAGAGTAGTTGCTTTGACTCCTTCATTGTTTGTGCCTCTCACATTTTAACACATCTAGCATAGAGATCATACATCTCTCATGACCATAATGCATAAATCAAAGGCGGGCATTTTGCTGGGTTGTATTAGCGTTTTACTATGAATCTGTATGCTTTAAACATCTATGTAGTTTTGAATGGTAAAGATTAAGTCTGAACTAATTTTTTACACTTCTGAATCAATAATATCTTCATAAGGTCTGCACAGGTTTTGTCAGTGAAAATCTGGTGTGTCTTCTGGGCTTCTTTTCAAGATGATTGATCATGGACTTAATGTCAATCCCCAGACAGTTACTGTAGATGACTCCACCAAGTCTGGTAGGCATTAGTTCAAACCTGTTAGGAAGTCTGCAGTACTTTAAGTGGAGAATGCTGCTGCCCCAAGTGGCAGTGAATATATAAATGAATAATGTAAAAACACAGCACACCTGAAAAAATATGCTAGGTGAAAGGTGAATGTCCTGAATTTCTTTCTGTTTTCTTTTGCTGAAAGCTTGTCCACCAGGAACCTACAAGCCTGAAGGTTCACCAGGTGGAATCAGCACTTGCATCTCATGTCCTGATGAGAATCATACTTCTCCACCAGGAAGTACCTCTCTTGAAGATTGCACATGCCAGGAGGGATATCATGCTGTAGGACAAACCTGTGAAGGTAAGTGTTTCCATCCACGAACAGAATACCCCCAGAATGCTCAATGCAGTACTGGGACAATTTTTTTATGTGGCTTTGCGCTGTGAGGGTCATGTCAAATCGCATGCAAGATTTTCTCTGTCATTCCAAACCAGCAAAATGCCAAGGTGCAAGCTGACTTAGGAACCTTAAAAGATTGTTTTCCTTCGAGTGGCCTACTGCACTCCAGCTAGTAACCACTTGGTTGTGGTTGTTTAATTATTTAGTTGTTCACTGCCCTGAACTGAAGCCCCCTGAAAATGGTCACTTTGTCCAGAATGTCTGCAACAATTACTTCAACGCTGCCTGTGGAATCCGATGCAAAGCAGGATTTGATCTCGTGGGAAGCAGCATCCGGCTTTGCCAACCAAATGGGCAATGGTCTGGATCAGAGGCTACTTGCAGAGGTATGTGTTTGAAAAGTACTTTTTTTGTTGTTGCTAGTTCTTACCAGTGGTTTTCTTTACTCACTACATGGTTGGGTATGCAGATCTGATCCTGCTGGCCCGTGTGTGAAAGAAAGTTCCAAAGGTTGGCTGCTACCCCAATCTCTCTGTTTCCTTCCTTTATAAAATGGAAGGAGGACTTCTACAACAGAAAAAGCAGAACAAGATTTACTAGAAGGACAGTCTTTTGGTAGTCTCCTTCCTTAAACCTCTCTTCACCTCTGGCTACCTAATTTCTATGAATTTTTGTATCTACACTGTATAAATCCAATGAACCGACCAAGTATTTAAATATGTAACAAGACCTTGCCACCTGGCTGTTTCAGATCATCCGCTGTGCTCTTAGCATAGAGAGGTGTTGGTGTTGTGAGATATTAGCCATGGAAGAATTCCATTTTGCTTTCTTACAATTTCTTCTTACCAAAAACAGGAAAGCCTGAGACTTGAGCAGGTCTTCAGAAGAGTTCTGAGTGGAATTTCAATAGGGAATGACTGACAATACCCTCATTCTCTATAAAAAAATGTTAGCCAGAAATAAACAGGTGTGAAAGGGAGGAGACACAAGAAAGAGCACCCTGACAAACATTATTTCTGGATTTTCTGATAAGAACAGAGTTTTGTTTTGCTACAACAATACTGCCTGAGATTGGGTTTTTGATGATTTAGAATGAAAACTGCAATCCCATGCCTGTATATCTGCCTGATATGTCTTCCAAGGAGAGAATGAAAAAAAAATAGATCAGGTAGAAGCCCTTATCTTCTCAACAGCCACAAGATGTAGTTCAGCATATTTAATCTGACTAGAATGCCCTTGACATTAGTGTGCTGCACTGGAAGCTAGTAAATTAAAAACCATCAGCTCATTCTGTAACTCTTGTCCTGGCCTTGTGTTCAGGGAAAAAGGCAGGATTGATCTTTGGAGGAATTAGCACTTTATGACAGTACAGCAAACACTACAGCCCTGAAAGAGCAGCAACTTATGGTTTTGAAAGGAGGAATCTGAGCTAGAGTCTCTCAGGACACTCTTCATATAGCAGTTTACTTCAGCTTAGATTTAAAAGAACTTTCTTCAAAGCATCCCAGAAATCCTAGGTTTCCTTTTTAGCTGCCAATGGCAAGAGGAGTGTAGTGGTTTCAGTTCACTTATCCGAGTCCTGGCACCATTTATGAGGTGGTTTCACATTCGCCGAATTTTGTTTGCCAAGTAGGAGATAGGATTTTGGGAGAAAAAGGCAAAACAGGCCCCAGCTTAAAGATAAACAAATTTTATTAACACGCACTAAGAGAAGTAAAGGAAAAGGAAAAACAAAGAAACAAACAAACCCCACAAATGAATTTCTAAACCAACCCTTTCTTCCACCACAAACTGTTCATTTTCTACGAACAATGTAAAGAAGCAAAACTCAGAACTCCAGATCAGTACTACTTATAGAATAGTAATTCATTCAATCTTTGATAGTGAGAAGTCTCTTCTGTTGTTTGGCAACTTTCTACAAGAGAAACAGTCTGTCTGTGGCTTCCAACTCACACAAAAGCAGCTCACCCAGTAAATTCTGCTGTTGTGGAACCTCCCATATTCATGTAGCCTTTCCCATGACCACACCTATGGGTCGTAGATTCACACATTGGGGTGGCACTTTTAAAATGAGCAACTTCAAAGGCAAAGGATTCTTCAACTCAGGGAACAGAGATGTTTTCTCACTTCTTCACTGGCAGAGGGCTTCTTCTCATCTCTCTGTTCAAACCTCTCATGGGATCACCCAAATCGCAACTTCTAATTCAATGTTCACTCAGTAAATCACAGATACCTTTGCTCAAAGAATCCACAAATCATCTCCCCAATTCATATTGTCCATGATTTAAAGGATTATTCTAGCATATTCATATTACAGTCTGTTACCATAACTCATAGATTTTCTGCCTAGAACCAAGGCAACTTGTCATCTCTTCCACTTAAGAGGTCACTCTACTGACTTTGAGATCTCCATATTGTCCCTTTACATGTCTCCAATTTGGCTGTCTCTCATCTCTGAGGAGGGCTAGAATTTTAGAAGTCTCAATCTGTGTCAGGAAAGAGTTAAAGCTTGGCCAAGCCAACGGTGGTAATCTGAACTCTGCCATGGCAGCCCAAAGATTTCAAAGCCATGCCAGTGGGAGGATGCCTTCCCTTCCATCCTTGATTTGATGGTGTGAGCCACTTGGACCTGCTCTCTGGGGCCTAGCGTAGGGTGGGGGGGGCCAGGGGAATCTCATCCTCCCCCCAGGGCCAGGGGTGCCGGCAGCCAGGAGATCAGGGGCTCAGCCTGCCTCCTCTGTGGGCAGTGGCTCTCAGAGGCCTGGCTGGGCCTGGCCGCCCTGGGGCAGCAGGGCCTAGGCCGGGCCCTCCTCAGCTGGCCCACAATGTTTCCTGGTTGCCAGACAGGAGGAAGAGGAGATCTCAAACCCAGCCGCAGCTTTATATGGGTATTACCAAAAGTCGCATTCCATTTTCTGAGTGGGTGGAACTACATGTCAGTCCAAAACCTGATGCCTAATAGGTCCCTGTCCTCACCAGAGAATTCTAAAGTCCTAGCAGAGTGACAGTCTATTAACCAAAAAACCAAATTCTGTTAACCTATGACAAGGAGAATGTTTCTATAGAAAATAAATTGCTGGCCAGTACTATGAGAGTATCTTGAGTAGCAGGACTTGGAGCTGTGGACTCTCCAGCAGTCAAAACTTAGATTGAAGATGCATGCTCCCCAGGCGGACTGGGATACTGGGAAAGAGCAGCCTCTGTCAAAGCTTCTGTCACACAGGTGCCTTTTGTACAAAAGGTCTGGGAATAGCTGCAGTCAGCCACAAAGAAGGGATCCTTCATCTTCTCTTTCATGGAGAAGTGGAAGATTCTAGTACTTGAAAATCTTGCTGGAGCATTTGAAGGAATTCACCTATTTGGTATTGAGGCGTATCTTTCTTTAACAGGGAATTTGGAAGGTGAGGGAAAAGTCTGCATTGAGATACTGTTTTGATATTGAGCTAATATCCTTTGAAGCATTGGAAGGATATATTTTTGCTTTGTTTGTGTGGTTGTCCATCATACTGAAGATTTCCAATTTAAAAATAAAAACCTAAATTTAAAAATCCCACTGTTACGTGCGCTGGATCTGCTAGTCTTGATTCACTCAGACTGTGAAAGGGAGCAAGATCAAAGGCATGGTTTATAGCTATCTTGTTAATCCCAAGAGTATTTTATCACATAAATTAGGAAGAGGAGAGTGAAGGAAAATCCCTTTCCACTGCTTTGGATTTTGACATTAAATACTCCTCAGTTCTCTTGATACCTAAAATCTGCTGTGCTATTAGAAAGTGATTAATGCAATCATATGTCATGCAATTAACAGTGACCCAGGGAAAAAAAACAACTGCAAACCTTACATTTAATCCAGAAAAAAATTATTAGGAGAAACCCCAGGGCAAGCAGAATATACTGTCATTGTTGCTGTTTTCACGGACTTTATGGAAATGGTCATGGAAAATGTGTTACTGATAAGAGGATGGGTTGGTGTTTAATGCTTGGAACCATGACCAAGTAGCATGGGCTCAGGTACAGGTTTCTGCCAGAGCCATGCTGAGACACTGCATAAGCATGAACTCTTGAGGAAGCAAGAGCACTACAGCTGTGTAATCCTTCCAGAAGAGATGGGTAAACAGCAGGTAGTGAAGGGGCTGCCTTCTCTGCAGGCACATTTACATTGACAAGACCCTCCTCAGTGCTCTTAAGTCATTCAGGCTTCCTCAGTAGTAGCGTTTGGTAGAAATTGTTTCTTTTTACTTCTGTAAAAACCTTAAAAGAGCAGGCCTGCTTTCTTGTGGATAAAGCACGTGAGATTCAGCTGTAAATGTGTGTTTCTTACTCCCCCTACTAGAGTTAAGATACACCATATTATGAAGCTGCTCTGAAGTTCAGAATGCCTCACAAAATGAGCATTTCAAGATTGTTTTTAAATACACTTCCTAAAGAATGTCTATATAAAGAATGTGTATATGAAAGCACAAGAGTAGTAATACCTTCAGAGAGTAAACATGAGACAGTGGTAACATAAAGATATATTAGGTACATCTGGATGGCTTGTTTTCCTTCTTTCTTATCCCATATACATAGGTTTGCTACTTTTTTGCCACTTAGGTGCCACCATAGCTGTTGTAAAAAAAACCCCAAAACATTTTTTTAACATGTGGTGTTTGTAGCTTTCAGGGGCTGTGTAGTTACTGGTAATTATAGAGCTGGCTTGCATTTGAAGCAGCATTCAGCCTATGTGCCCATTGATTAGTTTGAGGTGTCTAGTGTTGTCCCCTTGTGTGCAGAGTAAACAATTACTGGAGAAAGGAAAGGTTGCTAAGTTGGTTTCCCTTTGAGTCCATTTGTAGAGGAGATTGTGTTTTGCCTCCTACCTGGCAGGAGCAAGATTAGGTTAATTGGTAAAATCAACTTCCCAAATCACAGCAGAGAAGCAGCTCTCTGAAACCACCTATCTCTCAGAGGTTGCCCTCCTGCTGGCAGGGTAAACAGAAGCTGTGGAAAACAATCAAGTGAGAACAGAGTTCTTCTTGTGAGGAAGGGATGAGAGGCTGGTAGAGCTGGACCTGTTTAGCCTGGAGAAGACTGAGAGGGGTGTCCTATCAATGTATATAAGTATCTGAAGAGGAGAGAGCCGGGCTCTTCTTGGTGCTGCCAAGCAATAGAACAGGAGGCAATGGGCAGAAACTGATGCACAGCAAGTTCCACCTGAGTGTAAGAAAGAACTTCTTTACAGTGGGAGTGATGTGAGCACCTGAACAGGCCACCCAGAGAGGTTGTAGAGTCTCCCTCACTAGAGATATTCAAAGCTGTCTGGACACAACCCTGTACGATGTGCTCTAGGATGACCAATGTAGAGCAGAGAGATTGAACTAGATACGTTCCAGTGTTCCCTTCAAACCACAGACATTCTGTGATTCTGTGACTTTAGGGAACTGCAGTCTTACTGGTTGTATTTCTGAGCAATCACACCTTTTGCCCTTATGTGTTTTTGTCCCTCTTTTGAACATACTGAACAGTATCTCCCAACTTCAGCAGAGATCAGATTTAAATCAGAGTTTTCCACTCATTTTGGAAAGCCAGTAGCTGGATATTGGTCATCATTATCACATACTCATGTCCAGATAGTAGGTGTGTAAAGCTTAGCTACTTGAGGGACCCAAAGGCCAGGCAGTGTGTGTGTAGTTCAGAGTTTTGTCTGGAGGGGATCAAGAACACAAATGCTGGAGCATGACATTCTAGCTGAAAAGGATCTGCACTGAAAAGGCAGTACAAAGGAAGGAGGTCCTACTATAAAATTTTGGGTTATAACATTGAAACATAAGAACATAAACACGGGTCGTACCGTTGCTACTTTTTTCGTACTACAATCATTCATCTCTTCTGGGATCAATCTTAATTACAAAGTATCTGTGTGACAGATTGCAGCTTCAGGATTCAGTAGTAAAATGATAAGACAATCTGATGATCATTCTTCACGTCCCTGCTTCCCTTTTTGCATACACATCCTGCACAGGATTGCATTCTCTTTGATAGCACACTGCTTTCAGTGTTTGCAAGACATTACAGGACAAAAGCTTCTGTGGTGAGAAGCAGGCTGGACTGTCTCCATGCCTGACACCTGAAAAGGTCTTTTTTGTCTCGGCAGCAACCTGATTTGTTCCTTTTCGTCTCTCATGGACCTGGTGTACAAGCCCTATAAATGGCTCATATTCCTTCCTCCTCTCTCTGTCTTCTCTGGCATATTGAGCATCTTCTCTTCTGATTTGCTGAGGCTTACAGGTGTCTATATTCTGTGAATACAGTCCAGAGTGCCTGAGAAAATTCCTGAGAACCAGGACACTGTCATCCAACCTGTTCATAAGCTCTTAGTCTGTTCCCTGGTATGTACTCAGCCCATACCAGCCTGACAGTTTGAAATCTCCCCAGAAATTCTCAGATATAGTTGGAGACTAGAAACTCCCAAGAGGATACACTTTTTCACAGGATTCCATTTGGCTGCAGCTGTCCTGTTTTGAAGGCTGATAGGCATTACCAGCTCAGGCCGCACACTGTGTGCCAGATGCACAGCTAGTTTGTTAGTTTGAACTTATGTAAATACCTATGTGAGCTTGGAAGTGTGTGCCCAACCTCATCCATTCTATGTAAGAGTGTTTCAGGAAGAGCAAGGTATCAAGCCTTTGAAAAAATCTACATTAGCTAGCTCTATTCCCTTAAATTGGTACAAACTACTGTAACTAATATACAAGACGGTATCTCTCCTACCTCTGAAAAACTGGGTAAAGTAGCAACTCTGCTGATATACTCAGTGCTGAGAGTGAACTGGTTTTCTTTTCCCTATGCAGTTCGAACATGTCCCAGACTTCGGTCTCCTCAAAACGGACACATTAATTGTTCAACAGCTGATATTTCCTACAAGACTGTATGTTTTGTGACCTGCAATGAAGGCTATGAAATTGAAGGAAACAGCAAACTCACCTGCCAGGGAAACTCTCAGTGGGATTCAAAGGAGCCAAAGTGTGTGGGTAGGTATCTGATCTAACTCTATCTGTTCATGTTAGAGTACAGCGTTTTCTCACACACTGTCACAGGTGAGAAATTCTTCATATTTTAATAAGTGGTGAGGCTAGGATACAAATGAGAATTTGTCTATGGATGTTTTTTACAATTGTTAGAAGTTGGGGAAGGCCAAAGGAATTTGTAAATGGAGAAAGTGGACAGATTGTCATTTAAATACGGCATGGACTGCTGATTACTGAAAGATTGTTGTGTCTCGTTAGTGTCAGACGCTGTCACAGAGTGTGTTGCAAGCAACACAGAAGCAGTAGGTCTAGGGATTAAATATGAACAACCAGCAGTTTGAGTAACCATCATAAAGCTAAAGTTGATCTGCTGGCAAGGACTAGCTTATGTTATGCAGGCACTGTGAGTGCCAACTAAAGGTGCAGCAGTTGTCATTTTTGCTGGACTCGCAGCAAGGAAATAAGAGTTTACACAAGTTAGAAACTAAGCAGCTCTGAGTTCAGGATTCAGAGGTTGCACCAGCTGTGTAGGGATAGGTAGACATATATTGCTGTTCCAGAAACAAAGGATTGTATATTTCAGAAATATCTGTTTTGGACTAGTTACAGGTATTGAATTAACTTTGAAAAGTAAGATGATGAAATACAGTTGAAACACTTCCAAGCATAGAAAGAAGGGGAAAAAAAAAAAGGCACAAGTCTAAAGTCCAGCAATCCAGAAGCTGATCCAGTCCTGACTAAAGTCAGGGTGAAATATATGTCACCCGGATCCGGTAAATGCAGTGCTAGTAGGGTGATTTCACTTGAAACTCTGGTTATTTCTTCAGTGTCTTATTGCAGTCTTTAAAATGTGGACTTTGTGTGAAACAAGCATAAAATTCTAACTGTAAGTACATTCTCTAAAATTATGAAATTAATCCACAAGAATTAATTTAACAAGACAGTTTGCTAAAAGGTCCTAATCTTTTTTCTGTTAAAATCAGTGGAAAAACTTCAATTAACTTCAAAAGGAAGGGACCCTGAAATCCGGTTGGAATATTATAATTAGAAGATTAACCATATTCATCATTTGAATTCATCCTTCCTAGCTTAGCATCTTGATTAATAAAATCCAGCTCTACTCTCTATCAGAAGATTTCTTCACACCATGCAATATTGCCTTCATTCCTGGATTATCCATGGCAGCATCTTATTTTTGCTGAGTCTGAAAAATTAAGTTAAAAAGTTACCTTTGATTGTCAGAAAGGAAAGAGTGTTAGCTAGGAAGCGTCTCTGCTGCTTTTTGTTGTGGCTGGTGTTTAGAACAAGCTTGTTGAAATTCTGGTTCAATATAAATGTGTGGAGTTTTATTCAGAGAAAGATGCATATCAGAATGATATAGTATCCTCCTCTTGAAGGTTGAAGCCACCCTTTGTACCCTTTTTCTGAATGATCATGGAGGTATTGTCTGTTTATTTTTAGTCCAAATATCTCCTAACTATTATTTATTATTTACAGTCTGCTATATAAAAGGTCCTGGGAAATCCTGCTGGATTTAGGCATTTGCAATTGATAATTTTTTGATTTTATGTCTTTCTGTTAGAAGACTGAAATGGAGTTGTCTTCAGCCTGTTGCCTTGAAGCAGATTTCTTGGACCTCAGGGAATCCTTCTGGCTGGTTTTCTAAATGCTTTTTGGTTTGATTACCGATCAGTGCAAAGTTGGCCATATTTGCAAGTTATCTCACTGAGACTGTACCACAGCCGTGTCCAACCATAATTGACACTGTACCATAACATTTGCTGGATTGTTTACACTCACTTCTGTGGGGTCAGCCCTCATGCATCTCTTTCTAAGACACTGGAAGGTAGTGCAAGTTTGGATATTACATTAGTTTTTAATTTTTGTCTTTTTCATTATAAGTTTTGTTAGCAATGAGCTACTTCTGAGGAGGCAACATATATTTTATAGTGGCTGGCAAACAAGATATCTGCAGAAAAGGGAAGTTTTGTCATTTCTCCAGTTTGGGGGGAGGAAACAAAGCCAGGAAAGCTCCATAGTCATGTTCTTGTGTTTCCTACCCATTGGCAAAAGGTTATTATCAATCGCTTTAAAATGAATAAATTTTGCAAGATGTGTTTTTACTTCCTTTGTTCAAGGGTTAGTGAAGTAAAAATACAAATGACACCCAGGGTGTTGATGCCATCTAGCGTTGAAAGAATTACTGGTTCACGCTTCTGATTGCAGCTGGCCAATTTTTCCTGAAACAGTCTCAGCAAAGGGATTGAAGGAAGGAGGCATGATTTGCTTTGTAATCTTCTTATTTGTCAGGTTCCTTTTGATGTTGAGAATTATAATAGAGTGTTGTGTTTTGTCACAGGTGGTTGCAGGTGAAAGCAGGTTCTTGTGTCTCCTTAGAAATACTTCTTCTCTATTAATTCCCAATCGATATGACTAATATCATAGATATCCCTCTACTCTTAATGAATTCCAGACTTTTGGATCAGCTTGATCGAATTCTGGAGATGAGCACAGATTAAAAAAATCTGTACAACACTACTACAGTTGCTTTTCTTGGTAAAAAACCTGTCCTACTTAAAGGAAATTCTCTTGTGCTAGATATATCAAATTTAATCCTGATTTTTGTCAGACATTTCAGGATTGTGCTGTATTTGGATTTTTCTACTATAGCTGGATGTGTCTCAAGCAAGAGGCCCAGCTATTTTTGCTTCCCAAAGAGCAGCAACTTTCTCTGCTTTTCATGCTTATATGTTTCACAGTTTCTCTACTTCTTCCCAGAGTAATATATATTTTAATGCCTTTAGCTTGCCTCTACAAGTATTTTTTTTAAAATTTGTGATCTTTTTGCTATTTGTCAGTTACCTTCATGTGGTGAGCAAACAAAACTTGGCACTTGGGGTTTTTTTTCCTGATGAGTTGTTCCACTTTGTAGAGCCAACAGTATCTGCCTGAATTACACAAATGTGTTAGAAGTGTTTGTGACCTGTGCATCCTATTGAAATGCAGTTATTATTTGCTTGTGCTTTTAAACATTTAAGCATTGAAGGTTTAAATTTCAGGAAATACACAGGATGCTTAGAATCTTTAAATTTGTTTCATGCATAAAAAACCAGTTTTCAGTTACTTGCTGTGTGTTTTGGGAAAGGAGAGGAGAGAAAAAGAATGTGTTTGGAATGTGAATCACTTTTATGTCATTAAACCATTGCTAAGAGCTCAGTAGAATTTCCCTTCTGTGTAGCTGGGTTGGGTTAGTTTTTGTGCTCTCTTGGTGCAAAGACCTGTCTGATTTCTACACAGACAAGTTATAAAGAGTTACAAGTCTTCTCATCGGCTCTGAATAAGGCAGTATTTTTCTTGTGTGTTTGCCTATTATCTGTTGCAAGAAACAGTACTGAAAGTGTACTAACCGCACTCATGGGATACGTATCCCCTTTTTGCCCTCTTTATTAATGTCTCCATATCTGAAGTAAAAATAACATTCCTAGAAACAACAGCTTAAGAATGAAGGAAAGCTTTCATGAACCTGTTTTGATACATCATGGGGTTTGCTTTGATGCCAATGGCCTTCAGGATTTGTAGTGAACTCTAGTAATAAAATAGTTCAAAACTTCCATTTTAAATCTTTAAGCAACCATCAACCCTTCCTGATTTTACAGAGCTCAGCTTCTTCCTATGATCACTCTTAGTCTTTCCAGCTGTTTTGAACACAGACAAGACCAAGTCCAATTTCATTTGGTTTGGAGTGCGGTAAGCAAAATCATGTGTCATATTCCTAACCCATAGAGAGATCATGGCAGAGTATCCTTCTTCTTCTCACTTTCTTATTTCAAGGCAGAGAATAGAAGATGTAGAAAGCTACAGATACCTCTTCTATTCCCACTCTCCTGTTATTGTCTAGTTTTCATAGAAGCAAGGAAATGCAATTGCAAAGCAACCATGAAAGATAAAGTTGTAAGAAGAAAGAGAAGGAGAAGAAGAGAAGGAGAAGAAGGAGAAGAGGCAAATCTAGAGAGCAAGATATAGTGGGTCTACATGAAAGTTACCACATTTCTGTTTCAGTGAAGAGAATGAGCAAGAAAACAGAAGACCTGATAAACTGGCTGCTCTTTACTGCAGACAGAACTGAAAGTCAAGTAGCAAAGTTTCATCAGGTTGTAATGTTTTGAATGTGCACTCATACGCCTACAGACCCTTGGAGAGACTGTGTATATTGTGTTCCCACTAATTTTCCATATGACTTTATTTGCAGTTTTTTTGAATGTGTACTTTGTGTATGTCAATTGTAAGTCATGTTCTACTGCTCTCTTGCAGAAAAGCGTTGTCCCATCCTCCAGAAACCAGCAGGTGTGACAATTCTCCCACCCAGATGTGGGCTGGAGCCCGCCATTTCTGGGACTGTGTGCCAGCTGAGCTGTCGCCAAGGATTCATCTTGTCTGGAGCTAGAGAAGAAATAAAGTGCATTTCATCTGGGAGATGGAGTGCAAACATCCAGGAGGCTCTGTGTAAAGGTAGAGACCAGCACAAAATCATGTCTGTGTATACATGAGTGTGGAATTGAAGAGAAACACACAGCAAATAACTGAGTGAGGACAGGCTTGAACTGGCGAAAGCACAACTTAAACAGTGTGTAAGAAGTATTGCCTGTACCTTTACAGCTTGCCTGTCAGATTTACTTGTAGTTTGTAATAAAAATGTGGAGTTCAGAGGTCCCTTGAGTGTCATCTTGTAGTGCTCATCATCAAGTACCTCTCTTGGACTCCATCTCTCAGTTGTTAAGAAGCTGCCTAGTAAAAGGCCTGATGTGCAGCTAAATTTGACGTTTCAAAGTAGAGATGAAAGCTCATAGCTTAAAGATATTCAAAGTGAAACTCACACTTCTAATAAAATAATAATGCTAATACTGCTAATACTATCATTACTGGTTAAGCACAAGTTTATGTAAACCCTGTAGTAAGAGCAGAACTGTAAAGGCTGTGTAAGCCCTGGCTGATATACAGACTGTAGAGAAATGTTCAATTAGTTGTCTTTGAGTGGCTATGGCTGTCAACATGCCCCAAGCAACAATGCACAGGAGTTAAGGCCAAAATTCACTAACACGAGGTGCGTTGGCTGACACAGAGTGTAAAGTTGGGCAGATGGTGACATGCACTTCAGCATGGTTCTGCCATATTTATCCACCTCTTCTAGAAGTGTTAGGTTATTTATTCCCTTACACACATGCATAACTGAACTCGAAAGGGTCTGGCATTGGATTATAGTAGTATAAAACCAGGAGTTTGTCTGGGAATATGCTCTTCACCTCTTCGTGAACTATTGTGCTCTGAGAATTATTTCTTTCCCCCCAAACTGGGGCCCTTGCCAGCCACTGGGTGATGGAACAGTAGAGAAAACAGTGATGCCAGTCATCATGCCAGGTCACTGCAGAAACTGAGGTTTCTTTTCTCTTTACAGGCCAGGGAGATTTTGTGTCTCTTTAAACATACTGTTTCTCATTTAGTGATGTACCACATTGTTTTTCTGAATCTCTTGTGTAAACCTGGACCAAACCACAGTTTTTAATGTTTGATGGGATCCCAATACAAGCTGAAGTGTTTAGATCAAGATAAAACAGCATGGCTTGGGTTCAAGATTTTAGATATTACCAGTACATAAACCCCTAATGTAGGAGGCACTGAGAAACTCTGAAGCTTATTCTTTTTGAGTAATAATGAACAGTTGTATTTCAATTCCTTTTATTCTTGCTATTGTCTTTCTCTGTTTTGCTGCCAACATATTTGGCTGGTTCAAAAAAGCCATTTTCTTTTTGACTTATTTATTATTAGCCTTTTTAGAGAATTTCACTTTTAAGTGGAATTTGCCCCAGTCTAAAGGCTGTGGTCAAGGGAGTGTGAACCATAACTGGTAGTTATTTATAAGAGTGCATTTCTAATAAAATTTTCATTTGAATGAGTTCAAAGGAAGGCAAAGTCACATGTATTTATTGCTTTGTATTCTTAATTACATAATTTAATTGCCCAAGTTATGTTTTTACTGGAACTATTTCATAATAAAAATATACGTGATATCAGTTCTGAGTTGTTTTAAAACCTCTTGGGCATAGATGAGTTCAGAGCCAAATGTGTCCTTGATTTATGATTCTACAGACTATTTATCAAGCACTACAGCAATAAAATAACCTGACCACAAATGTTTTGGGAGGCCCTGTGCCAGGGAGCTGAAGAAGTACTTCAAGTTTGTGAGAAAAACTTGAGGGGTAGATGGTGGTGGTGGTGTTACCCATATTGTACCACCAGTCCTCTGGAACCATCTGGCATTGTCACATGTCACAAGAAGACTCCATTTGTCTGGCAACTGCTGCCTGAATTCTTGACACTGTTACTTTTAAGTCAGTTCCACAGCATGCTCCAGAGAATTTTAGTCACTATTGTCTTGTCCATAGCATCTATATCATGTCATAACTATTTTCACTTTTTTAGTCACTGACTATGAGAAACAAGTGTTTTCACCTGTATGTATCCTCTATCTGGACAGGGAAAGGGTGGAGATGGAAGGGATGCATAATAAAAGAAAAGATTTATTCTTATTTATTTATATTTGTATATATTTACATATATATTATTATTTATTTACTTATACTATTTATATTTATTTTATGAGTTTTGGTTCTGTGTAGAAAACAAAATATCATTGTGCTCAGTGATAAACAAAAATACAGCAAAAATCAGTCCTTTCCACAGGAGAATTTCTAGGCAAGATTTACAAAAGGGAAGAGACAGGAAATTTACAAAAATATGTTCATTTATATTCCAGGCAGTACGAAAAAGAATGATCATAAAATTTTACTTCTGTAATACTACATATTAAACCAGATTGTCTTTTACTGGTTTAGATATTGAAGCACCTCGGATTCACTGCCCAGACAATATTGAGACTGTGACTCTGGAACATCATGACTCTGCTAATATCAGCTGGCAGATACCAACAGTTGAGGATAACTCTGGTGAAGAGGCAAGTCAAGTTCTGTATCTATTTAACTTGAGGCAGTCTTTCTGATTTCAATTAATTTTATGGTCCACTGGAATTTCTTTCTTCTGATAAGCAGTAAGTAGAACAAAAATCTCCTAGGAAGTTAGTACCTTGAGAATTCAGCATTTTCTCTCTTGATTAGAGTTATACAGTCACAGAACATTGTATGGAGTTTCAGTCCATAAAACCTTATATGGTTAATTTATGTGGTCAAAAGAAAGAATGTGCTCTTGTTTATAATATGAGGACAGCTGCTTTAGAAACGAGCACTTAGAATGTGAAGAGTTTTAATAAACTCGTCTCAGAAGGAAGTAAACGAATTCATTAATCTAAAGGCCATTGGTTACTATGCATGTCAGGGGATCTGGAAATGGAGTTACCAGGAAAACTTGCTCCAGAGCTGTTTCATAAAGAGCAACATTCCCTACAGGCTCAGGCGTGATCAAGTTACAGTAACTGAATGCTTTATCAGGAGTGAGCAGAAGAACAGTGAGTTTCTGTGTGCTTTTAATACAGGAGTTTTTTGCACTAGGAAACTGAGCGATCCCAGTAAAAGAGATTTAAGTTCACACACTATTTTCTGTGGTCAGTTTCTATAGCTCTGCTGACACAGGGTCATTCACTGAACTACAGAAGCCAAGTGCTATACCGAAATGTGTGTGGGCTATTGACTCATACACTTACTTAGATTAAAACTGGACATGTAATTACTTAGGGCCCACAAATATCTGCTCCACTCCTCTCCCAGGTCTGCTGCCCTTGCAGCTGGAGAACTGTTAGCAGACAAAACAGGTTCTAAGCTGACACAGTGTGCCTTCCATCACATTTGACAAAGGTCAGTATGGAATTTTCTTAATGCACTGTGCTGTAATCTGCACCAGGTCAGGGTCCAGATCCTGACTAGGGAAACCCCTGTTGCTATAAAGAAGGCAGACTCAAGAAGGGACATAGAGCACTCTGTTGTGAAGTCCATCCTCATTGCTTTAAGAGGCTATTTGCATTCAGCAAGAACAGGCTTGACATTGAAGGATACTATTCTGTCTACTTTTTGAAACATGATTAGTAACCAGCTTTGACTTTTAAAATAATGTGTGTTTTCCTATAACAGGTCTCAGTTCATGTTACCCCAGCTTTCATACCACCATTTCTTCTCCCAATTGGCGAAGTTGACATTACTTACACCGCAACCGATAGGTCAGGCAATGAAGGAAGGTGCACATTCAGTGTTAAGGTTATGGGTAAGTGCTGGGAAAAATCACTGTGAAGGCTGACTGTCATGGCTGAAGTATTCTTATTTGTGCAGAAAGAGATTGTGAGTCAGTGTGGCCTTTACAGTGTGGCCTTGTGTGCAGTTACAAGACCCGGAGTATTGTCATCTCCATAAAGGCTTCGCATCTCCATAAAAGATTTGCATCTGTGCAGTCACTGCTTGCAATGTTCAGTTTGGGGTGTATTTTATTCTGCTGTTCTTTCTGACTGTTAAGATTTCTCCTCATACTGGTTTATTAAATGCTTTATTGGGTTGTCAGTTATTGCCTTCATCATCAATCTTCATTTAATTCTTGAAGACTCCAACAAAGTTTCCAAAGTTTGCACATTTTACTGATGCAAATAATTATTCAAGTATTTCTGTCAGACAGTTGTGTTATTCAGGAGTCCTGCAGGCAGTCCAAGGCTTGCTCTCTAGTAGGCAAACACTGCAGAAGCTTCAGCAGAATAATTAGTCTTATCCATTCACTCAGCATCTTCCAATAGCAGCAATTTCCAAGTGTTCACCTTTGTTGTAGCTTCTGATATGAAATTAAAGCTGCTGTTCTGGTTGTAGATGCTATTTGAGTGTGGCTGTAAGCTAATGTCATTCCATTCTTTCAAATTCTGCAGATGTAGAACCTCCTGTAGTTGACAGGTGCAGATCTCCACCACCCATGCAAGCAGCAGAGAATGGCTACCCAGCAACATGGGAAGAACCAGAGTTTTCAGACAATTCAGGTGAGATAGTGCTCCCCAAAACATACATGCAACAGTGGAAGGCTAGAGACCTGCACTTGTTCACCCTTGATCCCTTGGCGTTTGAGATTTGCTGAAGTTCCTTTTACTTAGTTTTATTTTTAAGGATACATAATATTGAAGATTTGCTGCCATTTCCTTTTCGATTTGTCAAGATTGGGTATGAGCAACCCTTTTTTACTTACTGGTGCTTTAGGTTGTCTTTTAATGATTCTAGGTGGTCCACTGACTGTTACTAGGAGTCATGCACCTGGAGATCTCTTTCCCAAAGGGGAAACAACAGTCCAGTACACAGCTGTGGATCCTTCTGGCAATAACAGGACATGTGAGATACACATTGTCATCAAAGGTGTGTTGTCTTCAAATTCTGGCCAAGACATGGCATTGTTTTAACTGAATATCATAAAGGATGCAAGATTGTCCCACTTCCTCATTTAGTTATTTCCATTTTATATTGAGGTAACTTGAAGGCAGTCAAAATATTTGACCAAGTAAATTGTCTAGAACTGAACAGGCAGAGCAGTGAATTTGGTTCTATAAATTCAAATTATGTTTTAAAGCATTGAAATTCCGATTCATTAAGGAGTAAAACTTACAGCTTTTGCAATACCATGTGAAATGTATTAATAGGTGTTACTCAATTCTTGCTTCAGATCTGTAGTTAAAAGGAAAACTTTCTGCCATTTTTTCCCAAACTACATGCAAATACTGTATCAGATAATAAAACAGTCTTTCTATTTTGGAACATGCCTGTACCTATATGTATACTACTACATTTTGTTTATTGCATAGACATCTCTTCCCCACAGTTCACTTTCTCATTAAAAATCCAAACAATAATTTGGCAGATAAATTTTTGAAAATGAAAAATCTACTTCCTATCTGCTTTCTACTTTCTGTGTCTCAGTTGGACATCTGTATAAAAATATTTGCTAGTGAAGAGAGATTTTAAAATCATGCAGACTGGAATTTTGGTTATAGCTTTCAGGAAAGGTAAGTTGCAAATGTGCTAGTCTGTGATATGCTCTAAATCTTAGCAAAAACAAGCCAGTACTTAGAAGTGGCATTGTATCAAGGTCTGTACCACCTCAGAATTTTTGTGATTTGGCGTTTGTGAAATAGTATTTACGGATGTTCACAACTTCCTTCACATTTGGCCTGAAAAATGAATTGTAATTGAAGTTATGAGGGTATTCTAAGATGATTCTAACAGATTCAGAATAGATAATAGTTTAGTTCTATTCTAACAGGTGCAGAATAGATAATAGTTTAGTTTCAGAATTCAAGATGTAATATAGTTTACTAGAACTCGTTGTATGAAGTTCATGTGAAAATTTAGATTTATATTTTATATTATTTTATCATATATATAACTTTTTTTAGGTCTTCATGTTTCTGGTTTTCCAATTGCAATGGCAGAATTTGAGAATTATTTAGCAGTAGCCTGATCCTGACTTTATGGATATAGCAAATAATATTTCCACAAACTTCAACAGAGGCAAGATCAAGTCAATACTAGTAACTTTTGGAAATCCTAACAGTGCTGTTTTCATGCAGGATCACTTATTTCACCACATTAATCAATATACAAATCTTCATATTTTTCATAGGTTCTCCCTGCGAAGTTTCCTTTGAGCCTGTGAATGGTGATTTTAAATGCACATCAGATGAAAAAGGAGTTAATTGCACATTGCACTGTGCAGAGGGTTACAGTTTTTCAGAAGGATCAAGTGAAAACTACTATTGTGCATATGATGATGGTCTCTGGAAGCCACCTTATTCTCCAGAGTGGCCTAGCTGCTCTTGTAAGTCTTCTTGTTACTAAAATGAATCTGCAACTCATGAAACACTATGTTTAAAAAGAAAGGAAATTAAAATATTTTAGAAAATCTGACTTCTGTTTACTTATAACAAATATTCTCTGCCCACTGCCTTTGAATTGTTACAAATATTGTGAAATATTTTGGAAGTCTGTAAATAGGTAATTTCAGAATCTGTCTAAAGCACAAAAATGTCAGTCCCAGGAATCACAAAATAGCAAAGATGGCAAAGCAAAAAGGTTAGCAGAAACAGTTTGTTAACAAACATTAACAGTGTCTTTTTAATAGAAATACTACAGTCTTTGCAACTTACTGATTGAAATGCACAGTGTGTGCTGTGCTTACATATCTATTTACCACCAGATTAGAAGAGTTTATGTCTTTTCTTTGAGAAGGACACGTGCAAAACTTCAGTGCTGGAATTTTCCATGTAGTGACATTTTTATAATAAATGTATTAGAACTACATTTGAAGCCAATCTGGGTATCATGTTGCATGCACTTCCATCACTGTCAGTTTCTTAGTTTCAGCAATAAAAGATCAGTGTTTTGACTATGAACAAACGAGAGTTACGTTTCAGAGCTACCCATTCAAAATCCTTAACTCAAACACTTCAGAACTCTGCTTAATTTCTGGATAAGAATTTTTATATTTATTCTAGCAGCATCAGTAATAAGACTACTATATTCATTGTTTTCCTCTCAGAAGTTAGCATGGAGTTTAGTTGACAGTTCATAGGTTTCTTCCATTAAGAAAATGCTGAAGTAGAAAAATTACCTGGGTTTTAATTTGTTTTAACTTTTCCAATAAATTTCATGACTGCCAAAGGGTCATATCATTGTCTGGGATGTAAGTGATCCATTTGGATTGCTGATTCAGACACTGTGCTTCTTACCTTCTTGTATTTCAGTTTTAGCCTAAATTGTCTTGATTTTAGTTCTGAAGCTCTTGCATTGATCAGTAAAAGTTTATTTCTCCAACATTTTCAGTAAATCGTTTTGCAAACCATGGATTCAAATCCTTTGAAATGCTCTACAAAGCAACACGATGTGATGACAGCAATCTTCTAAACAGCTTTACTGATGCATTTCAGAGTGCACTTGGTAAAATGGTAGGTTAGTAGACACTCCTTCCCTTTACATACTTCTTGAGAAATATTATTACTTTTTCCAAATAACTAATTTTGTGCAAGGAAATTGACAGCAGAAATACGTAAGTTAAATCTGAGCTTTTTCAGAGGGCGACAAATTATTTTTAAAAATAAAGATGATTTACTGGCATTTTAATGTAATTCAGTTTAGTCTTCAATGTGGACTTGTATGGGGAAGAATTTATGCAAGTGTCCAAGTAGCTTAGGGAGCTGCAGCTTGTAGATTTTCAGTAGGCTTCTACCTGTGTAGTTTTGAAACCCCCAATCAATTTTCCCCTCAGTGCTGTTTTTGAAAGTTGGATGTGATCATAAAATAAATGCATTTTATATAGAATATGTATAATACATAACCAAATAGTATGAATGAACACACCAACGTACAAATGGATACATTCCGTGTTTGGTGTGTACATCCAGCACTCAAATCCAGTAGCAGTGATCTGCTCCAGTTTCATGAGTTTCTGCATTCTGACTCTTGTCATTAAGAACTGCATGATACTGAATTTGAAGAGGTACTATCCTTCTTCTCTGCCATGCTCTTTCTTTCCTCTTCAATATCACAATATCCCCTGTTAACCCACAAATCTCTCCTTAGCTGAAAAGTATAAGCAGCAGAACTCTGAGTTCTGATCCCAGGAGTGGATGTCCAGGCCTAGTGCTACATCATTTTTCCAGTACAGAATACTGGGCCTCTACAGGTTTTTTGCAGAACACAGCCATATTGTAATAAAAGGTTGTCTACTAACTAAAAAACATTGTTAGCACATACAGATCATGGGCAAACTCTTGCAACTAGTAACACTTGTCAAATGTCTGAAAACTTAGGTGACATGTCAGGCAATGTCTAACACTTGGACATAAATGTCTGACATAATTCTCTTCCCCTGATTCAGGCTTGTTCTGTCCAGTAGAGGAATCTTGACAGGTTTTGTTTCTCTTTCTTTCCCTGGTGCCACCAGGTTTCAGCGCTTGGACTGTTCCTATTGGCAAGTAAAAGATAACAAGGAAAAATGGGTAGTGATCTTTCCAAGAAATTACATCAAAATGCAGTGGTCTGGAAAAACATTCAGAAAGGCTGTTTTAAATATGCTTATTCCTATTCCCAAGAATTTGAAACTCCACCAGAGATGTGAAAAGTAGGAATGAATGGGCAGGAGCATCTTTGAAATGCAAATTGAGATAGACAAAACAAAACAATTTCAAAACATCGCCCATGGCCTCATTTTCTTGAAACCTTTCTGGAAAAAGCAAAAAGTGCATACTTAATCAAAAATCATGCATTCATCTATTCTTATGTAATCAATCTCCACTGTTTTTGTGGAGGGGAAAAAAATAAACAATACCAGAAATGGTTTTGATGAGTTTTCTGTGATTTCTGTCCTGAGATTTTTTTCCCTCTTCTTTGTGATCTTTTGGTGCTTAAGTCCCTTTCCTTGGGTAGGGGGAGGTGGATATGAAGAAGTAAGGTTTGAAAGCTAGAAAATAGTGATAGCTTTGTTATAAACCTGACAAAATTACAAGTAACATTGCTGGAAAGAACACAGGTACTTTGTAAATATGAACTCTCCAGTCCTCCTTGGCAGGGAGAAAAATGCTTGAATTTATTTATGTATTCAGGGATTCAGCATGCAAGAGTCATCAATTGTAAGAGTAATGAATTGACTTCTTCTCTTAAAAAAAAAAATCTTTTATGATGAAGAGATTGTACTTGTGCAAGTTGCTTTCTTGTTTCCGAGTTGTATCAATAAAACATATGTCTTCTAGCAGCCCTTGCCAGGGTTGTAAGAGACATGAAAGGGGAAATCTAGTGTCACTGGCAGAACCAGTGCTTTACACTGTAATTAGAAGTTTTTATAAGTCAGTGAGAGAGCTATGTGGTTTTATGTTTTTAAAGTTATTCTTCTTTATGTTGAAAGGTCCCATCATTCTGTAATGATATTGATGATATTGACTGCAGATTGGAAGATCAGACGCAGAAACACTGCTTGGAATATAATTATGATTACGAAAATGGATTTGCCATTGGTAATTATTGATTCCATAGGTGATTAGCCATCCAGGTTTAAAGCAGCATGATTCCTGCCACAATGTCTTTAGTGAGATTTTTTTTTAAGTAACTGTGATACTCATAAGATAATAAGCAATTACATAAAAGGTTTTATAAAAATATTGAGGAACTGTTTGATGTCTTGTATCAATGCTGCTTCCTATATACTGTGGAGGAGAATTTCTTGGGATGACTTATGGTGGGGAGGGAAAAAAAGCACACACACACAGTCCTAGAAGCCTGCTTGATTAACCTAGAAAAAAGGAACTTCTTAAAAACAGTTTAAAAGCAAAATACTGAAAGGCTACAATAAATTGATTTGGCGATTCATAAGATAATGAGGAGCATCTGTGATGCCAGTTCAGGTCTGCCCAGAATCCTCACTGTGTAAAGCTATATGCACTTAAGATGGCCCATTTGCTGTGAAAATAGTTCCTACATGCAAAGCAGGTTTGACACCATGACTGTGGTTATGTCAGAGTGAAAGCCATAACCATCTTACCAGTTGTTCCACTTTGGTTTATGCCAAAGTAAGTAAGTTGTCATTTTCAGTCCATTTTTGAACAGCTTAGTATCTGTGTTGTACTGCTATTGTTCTTGGCCCTTCTGAGTCACATAGGGGTGCTGAGAGCAGAAAAGCTGAAAGTGGATAACTTATATTACCTATGTTAGCAGGAGGCATTTTGCAGATCTACATCAGAATCTGTCATAGGACTGTGTGTCTTACAGATTTATAGGGGAGCTACTTGGTAGAACTTCCTGCTTATGCACATCTTTTATAATGCTTCACTCTGAGAGCATTTGTTTGTGTTCAAACACAGGGCAGGTCTGGATGTTCAGTCTGCAGTTACCATCAGGGTAAGGATGAATGCTGATGACAGCTGGAACTAATCTGTAAAGGCATGTGGAAAAAACAGTGGAATGTAGTGTCCTATTCTCTTCTGGTTCATGTCAACCTCTTACCAGAATAAGAGGTTGCTGTTGTTGCTGTTTTTCCAGAGTTTCTCATAATTTTACATTGTGGAAGCAGGAGAGGAGGACTCTCCTCAAGGCATAAGAGACAGCAGTTTAGATAATTACTGTGAAACACTCACATGATATTAAACTGTGGGGTTAACTTGTCCTAGTTACCACTGTAAATAAAACATAATCTTGGTGATGTTAACAGAAAACTGACTTTTTTTTTTCTATCTTCATGTATTTTAAAAAATAATCCAGATCAATGAAATAATCCACATGCCTCTAGGTTTAGTAATCCTGAAAAAGTAGAAGAAAATATTTTGATTGAAAGCATGTGAAAGAGTGATGAAGGACATTCAACAAGGGTGAATTTGACTCACTGTGCATAACAAGAAATGCCTGTAATACATAGATTACCTGGGGGTAATACACAGATAAGGTGATGTCTTTTCTGAGAAGACAGGCAATGTTAGAACTGTTGAGGAGTTGTTAGAAGAAAATGCAATAGAGATATGACATAAGCTATGCTGTCTAAGCAAGAAGTGGAATCAAGGGCAATACAGAGCTGAAGAAGTTGCTGGCAGGTGAGGGTGCAGTGAGGATTCATGCAAGACGGAGGAAGAGGATGTATTGCAACATGTAATTTTTGTAACTAGTTCTTTAAAGCTTTGACTAATTTCACCATAGTCAGGACTTCTAAGACATCAGTTAGGAGTAAGATTTTCATTAGTACAAATGCAGGTACACTAGTCACTTGCAAAGAGTCAAAGTCATCACATATCATCTGGAGCTTCGAACAAATTATATTGGAGTTGTATTTTAGAAACAAATATAGGTACTTATTTGCCACATTAAGTTGCCTTTCTTTTTGTTTTTTTTTCTTGATGTCCCATAGGACCTGCTGGCTGGGGAACAGCAAACCACCTGGATTATTCCTATGGTGATTTTGTTGATGCAGTACAAGGAGAAGACTTACCACATGTTTCTGTCTCTGTAAAAGCAGCACCTGCTCGGGTCAAAAGGCATAAGCTGAATGTTCCAATGACTGACCAGAAAATCAAGTTAATATTTAACATCACAGGTGAGACAAGTCAAAACACCGAACTTCTCTGCTTCCTTCTTTTTAAAAATTGTGTGTCTAATACATTCAGTAAAACTTCTTCAGCTCACAGGAGCCTGATGAAGATGCAGATGGCAGGTCTCTGGACGCATTCATAGCCCCATTTCTTCACAGACTTTCTTGAGGGAAAGATCACAGCCTCATGTTCATGGAGACTTTTGTGCATGTGGCCTACTTTTCACTTTCCACTGACAAGCTTGAGTGTTGCACTCTTGATAAATTCCAGAGTACACTGGAAGTGCTGACTGCAAAGTCTCTGTGTTTTTTGTGTTTGCTCTTTATATTCCAGCTAGCGTGCCACTGCCTGATGAAAGGAATGATACACTGGAACTGGAAAACCAGAGACGGCTCCTTAAAACTCTGGAAACAATCACAAACAGGCTGAATAGAACTCTCAATAAGGAACCTATGTATTCTTTTCAGTTTGCATCTGAACTCATTGTAGCTGACACCAACTCACTGGAGACCGAGAAGGCCTTTCTCTTCTGCAGGCCTGGCTCTGTGCTGAGAGGGAGAATGTGTGGTAAGCCAGATAACTTGTTTATTTTGTGTATTTAAAATCCTATCACAAAACAAGGTTTTAAAGGATGTTTGCAGAGGGTTATGATTTGACACAGTCCAGTGCTTGTGGTCTCCCATAACAATAAACTCCAAAAATGCTTTACACAGTTTGACTTCCAGAGGATGTTTATGTTCCTAACCAAGGCCTGTGGAAAAGGGATGCTTTGTACCCAGGATTCCACTCCCAGGGGGAAATCAGGCATATCCATGCTTGGCCATACAGAGAAAACAGTGCTTGGTATGCAGTCTTTTAACCCTGTTAGTCCTGTGAGTGGTGTGTAGCTAAGATGGGGACCTGGATTTCATTTCTTGTGCGTAGTTAAATCTTTACAGTGTTCCAGAGAGATACCCTATCTGCTGAGGAACAGTCACATTTCATAAAAACATGGCCTGACTAAATGGGAACTCCAGGGGCAAGAGAGGTATGTATGATTTTTCACTCTTAAGGAAACTTGGGTTTTCCAACATTACATTACAGTCAACTGCCCTTTGGGTACCTATTACTCCCTGGAGCATCTTACCTGTGAAAGCTGCTGGACTGGATCCTATCAAGATGAGGAAGGGCAGATGGAATGCAAAAGTTGTCCATCTGGTAGCTATACTGAGTATCTACACTCTAGAAGCATCTCCGAGTGCAAAGGTAAGAACTTTCGTCTTATTCGGACAGCGACTTCTGAATCCTTGGTGACGCCCTTTTGGAGCCCATGGTGGAAGTACTGGAATGAAGCTAGCCTGTGAAAAGAGGAGCAATCCTAATTGCACCTTAATGTATATGCATAGGGAAATATCTACATTTTCATAACTGCTCTATTATGCTCTAGCAGGATGCCCACACAGAGGTTTTGAAAAGAGTCAGCTTTTGATGCTTTGTTTAATTTCTGTCTTTCATTTCTGTATTTCATTTCTGTGACTACATTTTTCAGACACTAATACACTTAAAATAATTCCATTGTCATCCTTGCCAGCCACTCTCCATCCTACCCTACAGTGCTGAAGCATTGAACAGTACAGAACCATTATGTGTTCATGACTTCTTCTGAAAAGGAAATAGCTAATTTGATTTAAATTTTATTGTCTTTATTGCCATTAGTTTTGTTGATTAAAGTGAGCCACTGAGTTGCAGTAAATAATCTGTGAGGCTGATTGGAGAGAATTCACTGTTTAATAATTCACGATTTCATTATCAGTACCTTACCACAACTGTCTTTTTTTTGCTCTTTGTACCCATTAAGTCCTTCAGAGTAGAGTATGCTACAGAAATAAAATTCCTTGTGAGGTGCATTGTGATTTCAACATTATTTTCAGAGATCAGGAGCCAAGTTTCCTGTTGAACATTGTTTAATCTTTCTGAACTCTTTTGCCTTATAGCTCAGTGCAAACAGGGAACATATTCTCCTAATGGTCTTGAGACATGTGAAACATGTCCACTTGGAACATATCAACCATCGTTTGGATCCAGGAATTGCATCTCTTGTCCAGAAAATACATCAACAGTAAAAAGAGGTGCAGTGGATGTCTCAGCTTGTGGAGGTTTGTAACAAAAAGGATAATGATTTTTTTTAACTAAATATTAAAAATGTTCAAATTGTTGTTTAAACATCAGCTAATGTAATCCAATTCCTCTGCCTGAGACTAAATTCCTCTTCTGGTTAAGTGTGGAACATTTTCCAGGAAAATGATAGGTCATTTCCTGTTACCCTCCATCTGATTCTTATATAATGAGGAATAAAATGAGATATGTGATGGGTACCTAAATGAAAATGATAACTTTTTCCCTACAGGAGAGAAAGAGAATTGTCACTATCATTTCTTCTTTTGTTTCTGTACAAAAATTCTGAATTTTAACACAGTTTGCTCCATTATTTGTTCAGAGAAATTCTCCTCAATTGTCTTTGGCTAGCTTTGCCAAAAAAATTCCTAGGGAAATAGACTATTAGGATTCATGGTCCAGAAAGTCCTATCTTTGTTCTTACTCCTTGTAGGGGAAAAAACAAGAAAAACCACCAAAACTAAAATGAACTAAGCAAAATAACCAAACTAAAAAAAGACGAAATAACAACAATGAAAAAAAGGTGTGAAAGATAGAAGGGAAGTTACCTTTAAAAGCTGCCCCCAGAACAGCAGAAGTAATAAAATTAAATACTTTCCAGATATTTCCATAATCCTTTGAGAACAACAGGGCATCTCACAGAAGATTTTAAATTGACATTTCCTACAGTTGTGAATTCTTGGCAGGTTTCATCCTGTTCCTTTTAAGTCTTAGAAGAGATTATGACAGGAGAAGAGAAAGTGATAAAAAGAGGTGGAAGGAAGTAAGGTGGATGTGCGAGAGATCAGGTCACTTAAAAAGGTTTTCTTCCTCTTGCAGTACCATGTCTTGCAGGCGAGTTCTCTCGTACAGGTTTGACACCTTGCTACCCTTGTCCCAGAGACTACTATCAGCCAGACCCAGGAAAGTCCTACTGCTTGTCTTGTCCCTTTTATGGAACAACAACTGTTATTGGTGCCAGATCCATCACAGATTGTTCAAGTAAGCCAAATTATCTCTGCTGGATAAAGTGAGTAAGGGGAACATCTAAAGGATAGCCAGAGTAGTCTTAACAGAAAACATCCCACATACTCTCTGGACAAATGTAGGACTTCAATTTCAAGCAATGAAGTTCTCAGCTGGTTCTGCCTATGGCTGTTGCCTCTCTTTTTAAGACTAACTCTGATATAAGTCAAAGCTCAACAAACAGAGTATGCATATGCAGTGTGTGCATACGTTGCCTGTGTGTACTATACACATATGCTATAGGGACAAATATATATAAATACACATTAATATGCATATGCCTGCAGGTATCTGTTTATAAAAACATATAAAATATTTTTATGTGTACACTCATGTATATGTTTTAGAAATGTATGTCCTTACAAATACATATTTTTGTAATGGATACTGTAAAGTTTGCTTTTTATTCCCACAAATTCACTTATTTCAGCATATCTTTAGGCACATTACTAACATGCAGTTATAATGCACCCACAGGATAGGGACCTTGATACATAGTGTTATTAACAATGCTTTTGTATCTTTACTCTTTAGGTTTTGGCTCTACTTTTTCAGCAGCTGAGGAAAGCATAATGATGGTACCAGCCTTCCCAGAAAATATCAGCAAGCAGTACAAAGTCAGCAGTCAGGTAAGGACAAGTGTTATTTTCCAGTGCTATCTCAAATGAAAGAGAAAGCACTTCATGCAGCAGTAAACAAGTAAGACCTTCTTAACTGTAATTCTTTTGCTGACTTTATTTCCTGAAGAGATGAAAGCAGTTGTTAAGAGGGGAGCACTCAAACTCTCTTTGTAATCATAGAAGCACTTTCATTGAACAGAGGAAATGGCATCAGCTGTTGACAATCTTAAATTCTGGTTTTGAAGCCTTCACCTGATGTATTTGTACCTTTACTACATTTGTAAAAGAAAAGTAAAGTACATGGAAGAGGTTCAAAAGTATCTAGAAAAAGTATAGTGACTGTGTTAAGTCATCTGAGGACTTCCATATGCTGAGTTCCAGAAAATGCTACCAGACATCTCAGGTGTAAAATCTTGAGTATAAATATTGTAACACAGATACACTTGAGAGGAGGCAGAGCTCCCTTCTTTTGTCAGTAACCTCTCTGAAATACAGGAAGTCCTCATGTGCAATTGGTCTAATGACAATGTTTGCTGGAGATGCCTCCTTACCCCCACCCCTTACCTCCAGTCTGTAACTCTTGACAAGACTGCTTTGATTGAATTGGAATTTGGGATATGGTGTAAACAGGAGCAGAGCTGACTCATGAGAAGTTTGGCCTGAACCATTACATAACACAGGGACAGGTGTGTGTATGTATTGATCTCATATGGGTTTAGTTGACCATTTACTCAAGGGCTTTGATGAATTCAGATTTGCAAGAATAGGAGAAATAATGCTACATGGTGAAGTTCTCTGCCAGGTCACCTGATGGTCAGTGGCAGGAAGTGATTAACTGATGTAGAGGGATGCAAAGTGGAGAACTTGCATACAAATATAGCTTAGTATAAACTGTCACTCATAGCTCAGACATTTTTGAGGAGATTTTGCTAACTAAAATTTAATTTTAAAATAATATTCAGATTTGTGGTATTTTTCAGTAGGAAAAAATCACAAATGGTTAGCATGCTGAAAAGACAGAACTAGAAGCTAGTGCTGGTGATTTTTTTATCCCATCTTTCCAAGGTGGCTAATGGGGTATACAGTTTAAAACTAAAGTATTGTGTGCCAGTTTTGCTGTAAGTGTATCATTTGTGCTTTGGCAGGTCTTTCATGAATGTTTTCTGGAACCATGCCACAATAATGGGACATGCAAGCAGTTGGGAAGTGGATATATTTGTATATGCCCACTTGGATATACAGGTAAAAAACTGGGAAGTAGCTAGTACTTCATGATGCCCTTAAAATAAGGAAGTATAAAGGAGCAAAGCATTTCAGTATAGCCTAACTAATTGGAATATTCATCACATATTTAAAAGATATAAGAAAATAGATACTTCTTCAAATCCTTTCTGAATTACATTGTGTTTTGCAGAAAAGGTTTTGAATGGTATTTCTTTTAATGGAATTCGTGGATGTGAAAATCCTATCAGTTGGAAATATCTATGATTAACAAAAGCTAGAAATTTGCAGTCTTGACAACTAATTCCACCTATATGGAGCCCGTACTTGTCTTTTTGTCGAATTATGCTCTTTTCTGACCCAGAGATGGGGCAACTGAGAGGCGTTTTAAAAACTTTTATTCCATTTTCAGTCTCATGTGAAGGGTAAGACAGTACAGATGTTACAGTTCACACCATCACTATCAGAAGCCAACTATTTCCTAATTACAATACATTATAAGTGTTTCTTGGCCTATCAGCTTTTGCCACACGGTGCTGTTAATGCCTTAAAGCCAATCATCTAAAATCACCCCTTGTGAGTCCTAAAACAATTCACCTTTCATAGTTCTATTTCTCCTAAGTATCTAGTCTTGTTTTCAAGGCCATTGTTTGAAACTTGTTTCTAGTTCCATTTCTCTCTCAACAATGTCCATCCTATTCCATGGCATTTCTAAGTCAGCATTTTTTATCTCAAGGTTTGCATACAGATGCACATTGTGTGAGCCTTCTGTCAGGTTTTGAGAATTCTCAACAAATCCATTTCCCACAGTCTTCAGTGTTAGCTACCCAGTTGCTTCAAATCAAAGAGATGTCTTATAATTCAGCTGTTATCAAGAAGTTGCTTTTGATTGCCACTCTCTGAAGCTGATCAGTCTGTTGCCCAGTGTGCATCTCACCTTTCTAACATTTGTCTCAGGTCTGTGTTAAAGCACAGTCTAATGAAAAGATAATAAACCTGAATGTCTGCCATGTAGGCAATTAATCATGCTTTCCTACATTAGGTAGTCATGGCATCCATTTTTCTGAACAATTTAAATTTTGTCTTCCTATTCTCAGTCCCTTATTTTGCATTCTAGGCTTGAAATGTGAAACACAAGTTGATGAGTGTAAATCATCTCCATGTCAAAACAATGGAATATGCAAAGATGGCATTGGGACCTTTGTTTGCCACTGTCAATCAGGCTATTCAGGTAATTTTTTTTCACTTTAGAGCTTTTTTTCAGACAGTCTTGGTTTCTGTGCCAAGTTAGTAACACAAAGCACAAGTGCTGTGTAATTCCATATCAAATTATATTAGGAAAACAATATGATCTACAGGTTAGAGTAAGGTTCTACTATATGTGAGTAGGTTTTGAAATAAAAGGACAGGCATCCAAGGACAGGGTGTGGGAGCGTGTGTGTCTGTGTGTGTGCGTCTGTGTGTGTGCATGTATCCTTCCTTCTCTTTTGTGACATTTCTGGTCTGAAGAAAGGAATAAGGTTTAGGGAATTAGTAAATACTAAGAGGAAAAGTGCTTGTGAGACTGACTGCCCAACTAGACAAAGCATTTATGCAGTTGCTTTACTGCAGGCCTATGAATAAGTGAGTGGGCTTTTGCTTATATTTTTTTTCTCAGTGTTTTTAACTGTCACCTACATGCACGTTGAAGGTGTTGAAATCTGCAGGGAAACTAACACACTTGAATAGCTGGCCAAAACAGCACTTGATTTCTAAATATGGAAATAAACTACTGAGGAGATAATTTTGTGTGCATACGTTGCCTGTATGCAACGTAAATCAAAAAAGCTTTGTGTTTTCCATTAGAAATTATCTCCCTCATTGTTCATGTTTACGACTATACATTTATCAACTGCAGTATTAGCTAGATGGGTTTTTAAACATTATAAAGATACACTATGGACTTTGCATGTTGATCCCAGCATCTAAATAACAGAGATAATCTCTGTAGCTGTTGCAGTAGTGCAGTCTGTCACGTAATTTTGTCACCTGCTCTCAGTAAACTTTTGTCACACTTGCAGTACAGTGTTGTTCTGTTGTCCACATCCAATCCCTGCAGCAAACAGTCTGTGACCATGTCTTGATCATGCCTTGCAATCCTTGCTGTTCAAAGGTCTCTTGTGTGAGGAAGATGTAAATGAATGTAGCTCCAGCCCGTGTTTGAATGGAGCCCACTGTGTTGATGGCAAGAACAGTTACAGCTGCACGTGTGCTAAAGGGTTCACAGGTACACTTTCCTCCCTTCAAGTCAGCCTTTACTCTTTCTGACCAAAAAATGTGTCTTCCTACCCTACCCAAAGTATTTCCATCTCAATGCTATATAGCAATTACATGTTGATATGAATGTAAGTTATGGATGTTCCTTAAGCCCATCTTATCTCTCAGACTCTCTGTAGTATTAATGTGACTTCAGAAGGATTTACTAAGTGCTAGAACTTCAATTACTAATTTTGCCATGAACTTGCTTGTGATGTTAAAGAATGAATACCGGCATTCTGATGGGTTCAAATTGTTATTTTTAATTTTATTTTAAAATAAAAAATATTTTAACAGTAGATAAAATGGTCTATATTAAAACTACTACCCAATCCCATACTCTACTTCCACAGATTTCTGTAACAAATACATATATCTGTTGATTATCATGTTGCCAAAGAGCTCCACTGTAAAATCACGTGCAGTTTTAGTGCTTGTGACATAGAGCCTCTTTCACATCATAAATCACAGAATCATGTATTTCTGGCTTTCACGCCTCTGCTTAGGGTTTCAGCCAAAGGTCTTTTATAGTAGCTTTTCATTAGTTGCTCAGAATAGTTCCTCAGGTGATGTCCTGGTTCACCCCAAATGAGTCATTTAACAGTTTACTGCATGTTATTTCTGTAACTGTTAAGATAGTTCCCATAATTCTTCTGTGTTTACTTAACCTCTGTTAATGGAGAAAATTCCAAACCTACATGGCTATTCTGATGTTTGCTTTTTCTCAGAAGATCAGCAACATCCTATAAAAAACAGAGATGGGTAAAAAATCTTCTTTCTTAGGTTAATTCAGTCCCCAGCTGTTACTTTGTTCTTTTTTTTCCTCAGGTGATCGTTGTGAAAGGGAGATGAACGAATGCCTTTCAAATCCATGTCTTAATAGGGCTGTTTGTGAAGATCGAGTTGGAAGTTTCTCCTGCAAATGTCTCCCAGGTTTTACTGGTGTCTTGTGTGAAAGAAACATTGATGAGTGTCTCAGCAGACCCTGTAGGAATGGAGCTACATGCAGAGATGGTATCAACAGCTTCAGGTGAAAAACAGATGATTGATGTAATATAATGTGGAAAGTCAGACAGGCTGAGGTGCCTCAGCCTTCTTAGGTTTCAGTAAGCATGTTTTGGCAGCCTGATCCAAAATAAGTGGTCCCTTTCACTAAAGGAGATTCTAAAAGACAAGAAAATATATGCTTGACTTGACTCTTAAAAAATTCCAAGGAAAACAGGAAAGAAAATTGCAGTTTGAAGTGTAAGCATGGTAGGACTGCATGGTTTTAGTATTGATCTTCCAAAAGATGTCCATTTTCCCAAACTTCAGGGGCTTATCTTGCTTTCCACTGGAATAATACATGATGACCAATTATGTACCTGGTAATACTACGTTTCTGTAGCTTGGAAAGATAGGGATAGCTGTACATATTGAACCTATAGAAGTTAAGATACAAACTCCAGTGGAAAATTCCAGCTATTTAATTTTATCATTTAGGGTAGCTGAACTCAGAAGCTACAAAGGCCAGTAGAAGTGTCATATCCTAGATCACTGTATAGGTAGATGGACCAGCTGTTAACATCTGTGTTTAGTAAGCCTTTCGCTCCCAAAAGCTGCAGGAGTTTTGGTGCCTTTCAAGCACCTTGGTTTTTCAAGTATCAGAGAGTTTGGTATCTGTATACTGGCTTTGTTTTCCCTATATATAAAGGTGACTGTCTGAAAAGTTGAATACCTCTGATTTTTAATTCTGTGTATGTAAGAGGTATGTTTTACTCATGGAAGTGCAATGGTTATGTCTCACAATTTCGTATAAAGAAAGGCAGGCTGTTTAAATATTGTCCCTGTCTAGAAGTGATATTATGCAGCTAATAGAATACAAGCGTGCTTAAGAGGAATGACCAAAATAAAACTTCATTAATTCTATAGTATATAATCTGTTGTTTTTCATAGTATTATTATATACCGTTCTCATGGACAAATCTGGCCTCATTGCCAGAATTCTTTGTTATGACAGCTCTCACCCTTGAGGTGTGCTTCTCTTCCTCCGTAGGTGTCTGTGTGTGACAGGGTACACAGGACTGAACTGTGAAGTGAACATCAATGACTGTGACTCCAGTCCCTGCTTAAACCAAGCCACCTGTGTGGATGCGTTGAACTCGTACATTTGTAAATGTCCCCCTGGCTTTACAGGCAGCAGGTGTGAAACAGGTACACTGGATTAAGTGAAAGAAAAAGGTGGCTTGAATAAGTCTCTGTGCAAGACTTGCACTGGCTCGCTGATTTCATACAGCTTCCCCAGAAGGTAGCTAGGGTGGTGGGACTCGGAGAGGATGAGTGAAGCCTGTGTGACTGCAGCATTAATAAGTGCAATTGCAGACCAGTAACAGCATGTGTCTGTGTCATTTCTTTTTTCTAAGGCATGGTTCTATGTTTTTAATACCCAGTAGGTCTATTGAGTTTTATTTGTATTTGCTCTGTGTATCTGAGTAGATCTTTCTGTTGATCTTTCTTGTATTTTGTGTAGGGTTTTGCATCACAGGGTCAGAAATTAGTAAGGGATAGTCTTAGCTTCAGAAGTCCTAAAGGCATCAAGTTCCCTACATGCAAAAGGGTATCAAGTTTGCTATGGACAGCTGGCATGGGTCACACCCGTAGCGCAATTTCCAGGGGGATACTGGAGACATTCGAACCACAAGGCTCACCTGTCCCCAATAATTATAAAGTAGCTGGTGAATCTTTAAACAGAAGCCATGTTGATTTCACAAGGACAGTAGAAGACATGCAGGACATTTACACCTGCCATCCTATGTCAGAGTTTAACACTCACCTTTCAGGAGAGCTCTGCTTGATAATATTACACGTGGCATCCTTGTAAAGCATGTCACTGTGCACTGAACAGCAGCACAGAAGTCCTGTCCCATACCAGGACAGTGTATTTCAGTAAGTCCAGAAGAGGAAAAATCTTGGGTTATTTGGGAGGTTTTCTTCAGAACTTGATTAAATGGAACCATCCAACAACTCTTTATGTTGTTGGATGGTAGATGGTAGACAGTTATGTCATTTCAGAGGACAAAGAAAAAAGATTTATGATCATTGCTAGATAATATTTTCCAGATATTTGTATTGAAACACTGTATTTTAGCCTTGGAAAGCTCTGTATGCTGGCTGATGTTAGACTGCGAAAAGTTCTTTCTGCCTTAATTCAATTTAGTGAATAATTTTTGTAGATGGGCTGCAGTTTAATTCATTTGCTTAGATTTCATTGAATTCTCTTTCCATGTTTGTGTGAATATTGTTCTGAAAACTCTTTGTCTTTGTTACAGAACAGTCCTCCGGTTTCAATCTTGATTTTGAAGTCTCTGGTATCTATGGATATGTCATGCTTGATGGTGTTTTACCATCTCTTGGTGACATCACCTGTGCATTCTGGATGAAATCCACTGACACCACAAACTATGGGACTCCCATTTCTTATGCAGTAGAAAATGGAAGTGATAATGCATTTCTTCTCACTGATTACAATGGGTAAATCATGGTTTTGCTTTTCTATATCTTACAGACATCTTGGATTAGTAAAGGAAGTGTAAAACAGAAGTTTGAATATAAGCTTTGCCTACTTTGGAGTAGAAAAATCTGCATCCAAACTCTCTTGACACAGTTGTCTCTTTGTTTTGTTTTTCTCCTTGCTTTTTTTCCATCACTTATTGCTCCATAAAAGAGTAATGGCAAGAGGCCAGTGAATTTAGGCAACCTGGTTTTTTTTCTGGACTACATTAACATTTTTTTAAATGACTCATTGAGACGATGAGTGGAACAAATGGAGCTCAGCACTCAGAGTGCTTCTGGCATGATTCTAAAAGCAGAGTATGACTTGTACTTTTACCAAAGTAGAGTACGACTTGTAGTGTGACTGCAAACTCAACAGGAAAATTTAAGAATCCACTATGCAGCCATGACTTGAGCCTCAATATTTTGTTACAAAAACATGTTACTTATTTCACCATGCTTTGCATATGATAACCAACTTCCAAGTCCCTTGGGAGGGAGATATCATCTATGCTGATCTTTCAAGAGAGATTTCTCGTATGTTACAGTCACAGTTACCTTGTTAGTCAAATAACATTTATTTGGGTCATGGGAGACAGATGATGCTTTTAAAGTAGCTGCATGCAGCTGTGTATACCTGTGTCTTCCTTCCATGCAGCTGGGTTCTTTATGTGAATGGGAAAGAGAAGATAACAGACTGTCCCTCAGTAAACGACGGTCACTGGCATCACATTGCGGTGACATGGACGTGCACGGATGGGGCATGGAAGGTGTACATTGATGGAAAACTCTCTGATGGAGGCACCGGGCTCTCTATTGGATCAAAAATCCCTGGTATGCTTTATTTATATTATACTGCATCTGTTGCCTTCATTCTGCTTTTATTGAAGAATATGCAAGAAAATGTTTAGGTGTTTTTAGTATATATTCACATTTTCAGCATTTCTGAAAAGCTTGTGTTTGCTGTCCTTTTTTGTGAGGACAGTTCCCCTCAGTCAGCATCACTGAAGACAAAATGCACGTTTCTAGGCTATATTGGTAGGTAACTTGTTTTATGGACAACACAGTTTAGTCCACAAAGGAACCTGTGCAGAGCTGGTTCTGGGATGGCTTTGTGAGAGTGTCTCACTCAACAAAATAAAGTTGACCTGGTATTTCCCTTACATATGCGTTTTCAGGGTTGATTGACTTAGCCTTTTCCTATTCTTTTCAGTCATATATTTGAAGTTATGTTTGTATTTTTTCCTAACAATCTGAGGTTTGCTATTTCATTGTTTCCTGTGATCAGTCATCTATAGAGTAATATCAGAGGGCATGAAAAGGTGTATCTTCAGCATTGAAGAGCTATGAAAAGCCTGGTATTATTTGGCTGCAAAGAGGTTTTGTTTTGATACTGTTTGCATACTGCCACCATACAAATTTACGCAGAATTTCAAAAGAATATTTCATTAAAATAAAAAATAAAATACTGAAGCATTGTAATCCATGATCCTTATGTTTGCTGTTTTCCCACTTAAATTGGAGTTCTCTCCAGGGATAAGACCTAGGGAAGTGTGCTGTCTCCATTACTTTTTGACCTTATCCACATACCCTATGATGTAGAAAATGCATGTTCACATATTACTGGTCAAGGAGAATACATTTAACTTGTGTGCTATGGCTCAGAGCATTGACTACCTTCAGTGTGCTTCTGAGGGTGTGGAATCACATGTAACCTGTATGACTTTGTAAGCTTTTGTTTAAAGCAGGAAGTGTAAGTTACTATTGTAAAATATGCCACACCTGCTCAAAACTACGTTTTACATTCCTGTGTGTTATGCTTCAAATACTGAGTCACAAGTGAACTCTTTGACCCAGTATCATTCCTGAAGCAGCCATAGGTGATTTCTGCTCCCATATGTATTTGACAATCACTTTCAAATGGCTATGTTGACCTACCTCAATCTAAGAGAAGGCTTCCCAGAGGTTTTACTGAGAGAATTTGTTGAAGGTGGCTGTCTTCACTGCAAAATCCTAGTAACATGGGTCAGCAAAATTTTTGTTTTGCTTAGTTTTTAATCTTCTTATGGGATTCTCTCCTGTAAGGCTTTTTTTCCTACCCCTCTTCAAATTCTGAGTTTAGGTGGTGGTGCACTTGTGCTTGGTCAAGAGCAAGATCAAAAAGGAGAAGGATTTAACCCAGCTGAATCTTTTGTGGGCTCCATCAGCCAGCTCAACATTTGGGACCATGTACTTTCTCCACAGCAGGTAAGCCCTTAGTGCAGTGTTTAAGCAGAGGGCTCTGAACACAGGATGAACATTTGAGAAGGCATTCTAGGTTAGCCTATTGAGTAGACTCCTACTCCCACAGAAGTCAGTGGGGACCATATGTAGCTCTGGCTTAGGGTAATAAGCTTAGTGTAGTGAGTAAAGTAGCTTTAAGCAAAACTAAGTGGTAAAACCAGCACTGAGTCACCTTCTATTTTGATTGAGCTTTTCTGTAGTATGTGGCTTCAAACCAGGAAGGTAATCATGCATAAAAATTAACAGTACTGCTAGAAGAGAGAGAAACCCAATGAAACAAGCTAAGTGCTTGTTTTACAGACTACATGCAGTTTCCTCATTCTGTTGTTAAAACTTCAGAATGGAGACATCGGAATTTCTGTCAATACATTAGACACTGAAAAATCTGAACTATATAGTTTCAGGAAAAGTCTAAAAGGGCAGGATAACTGAATATTGAGTACCTAATCAGGTACCTAAAATAAAAGCTTGGCAACACCAAACTTTCACTGAGTTAAAAATTAATAAAGATTGAAAGATGTCTGCAAGGACTGTGATCTATCAATGTTTCTGGGAGATAAGCTTCAGTGCTCAGTTATCCTCAGAGTGGAATTTGTTTCTCTATGCCTAGTTGGAACCTCCCAGTTCCATTTTGACTATTGGTTGTGTCTTCCACCATGCACTGCTGTACAAGCCTGACTCTATGTACCTGAGCATCTCCCCATACACACAAGGAGGCTGAGAGGTGTCCCCAAAGCTCTTTCTGCTCTAGGCTCTACCAAGCTCTCTTCTCTCAGGGAAAATGTTCAATCCCATCCCTGAACGTGCTCCAACTTGTCAATGTCTTTCTTGCTGTGAATAACTTGAAATGGAATGCAGTGCTCCAGATGTGATCTAATAAGCACTGAGAAGGAATAATCACTTCCTTGGTTTTCTGATGGCGACCCTATTCACTCAGCCAAGGATGCTGTTGGTCCTCATAATTTGCACAGTGCATAGCTGGCCAATACTCAGCTCACTGCCTGTCAGAGTCCCTAATTTCTTTTCCACAGAGATGCTCCTGCTCTTGGCTTTCCTCACCTATGTTTTTCAGAAGGTTTTCCTTGTTGAATTTTTGAAGTCTGGATTGGCCCTTCACTCCAGCCTATCAAAGTGCCTATGGATGCAATTCTATCCTTGAGCACACTGACCCATAATATTATCACCAACTTGATATTATCTGCAAACCTTATGACAGTACTCCATCATCACTTCCTGCTCATTAGTATTTCAGTCCTGAAGGTCAGAAGTATTAAACTGCTGATACCACTTGAACAAAGACAAATGTTTAAAGTTAGAGGCATTTCTTTGGAGAAGAATCTTTGGTTTAGAAGGTTTTGCTCTTCTGATTTTTCTTAAAGTTGTATCACTAATTGGTGGTCTATAACTGTTTGTTATCCATGATCCAAATAAGAAATAATAACATGAACAGAAAAAAAGTAAAGCAGAATCTTTGCTTCCAGCATCCAGATGTCTCCTCTGTTTATTTCTCTGGTTTTTTACTATTTTGCCTCTCTGAGGGGTTTAAAACTACCAAACCATCTGCTACTGTTCTTGGCTTTTAGGGTCACCAACTGTTGTATTGCCGAGTCAGATCTTCAAGTTGTTTCCTATCAGTTTTGAAGCTGATAGTGCGTACATGTGATGTTACAGGGCACACTGGTGAAGAGTTTTAAGTGCAACTTTCTGAAACTTTCTTGGTTGTTGCCCTTCTTTATTGACAGCTCTGATTGAGTTTCCATTTGCTTCAGATGCAGTAGAGTTAGGACAAGGAAGAAAACCCTGCCACTAATTTACAGTATCCATACTACTCATCTGAAAAGACAGATGTGACACCAGACAGGAAGCTGAGCCAATTAAGCTTCCTATACAACTTTTACCTCATTTGCTTCAGAGCCTGGAATAGTAAAGTGCTATTGTAATCTTAATGTAATGTTATCATTAGGTTTGTTCTGGCCAGCTGGAACTATTCATTAAGTCTTACCTTTCTATTCTCAACCATAAACGAAAGCAGAGTGTCAGAATATGTTGCCTAGTGAATAAAGGAAGGTGGAATCTCATCTTTAAGATTTTTCATTGTATGCTTTAGTTGCTTATCCACTTGCACATTAATTTGATATAGGTAAATTATCACTCTGATAGTTTTGTTGTTGAATACGCAGCAACAGAAATATGAGCATAGGGAATTGTCCTTTCTGGCCCTTCATTCTCCATCATATGGCTTGAAAGGGCTGGTTCCCAAACACTGGAAATTTTTTCATGCAGCTTCCTTGCAATTTGTTTGCAGCCTTTCGCCTTAGCAGTTTCCATTGACACAGATTGTTGAAATGAGAACTTTGAAATGGCCTCAGAATAAACAAAGAACATTGGTTTCTTCTCCAGCTATAGTGATTCTAGAAAAGTCCAATCTTCCTGAATGAGTTCAGAGTAGGAACAGTATGAGGACAAATCACTCTGAAGTTCACGATGTACCTTTCCTTCTTACAAGGATAGACACCATAGAACATTGTTCTTGGTAGTTGACTTCATCCACTGGAAACTTGATAGAGTGCAAGAGAAAACTTTCTGAGAAAACTTCTCCAACAGAGACATATGACCAGATCTTCTCTCATGATACTAATCTGCTGTTGCTGTAATTGTGTGTTCCTCTGTTCCTCCTGTACTTATATACTGGGCCTATATAGCTGGCCTATATAGTTCCTGTTTTTATACTCTGTTAGTTTTGTCCCTGTCCCACTTTGCTTGGGCATTGCCTACAGTGCTTTAGAGAGTGTATTTAATTCAGTTCACAAAATCTGTGTTCTGGAAACTAATTGCCTTATTAAGCTGCTCCTTTTGGTGTTTCTGTCCTTTATATGTGGTGCAGTGCTAGCAGTTTTCAGAGCACAGATCTTGAACATAAAGTTCCTATTGGCTCCTATTTGACATTTTCTGCAAATAGATAAGTGTTTTCTTTAGGTTGCATCCTCATTACTGTCTTTTTCTATGACGTAGATGTGTTTTTCTTTTACACTAACAAATGCAATTGTGTCTCAAGAACTGTGTTCAATACCTTGTTTTTATGTCAAGCAGTCCTTCAGGTAGTGACTCAACGCAAGCTGTCCATAGCTAGATGGCTTGTAAGAACAGAATAATAAGTACTTCAGCCAGGAACCTCTTGTGCTAGAAAGGATGAACATTACTTCCTCAATGATCTGTTCTAGTGTCGCATGCACGTATGAAGGGAATATATTTATTTCTTTTAATATTCTTTCCCTACACTGTCCTTAAACATCACCTAACCAACTGTTTTAAATCCATAGGTAGAATCTCTGGCTACATCCTGTCCAGAAGAACTGCAAAAAGGAAATGTACTAGCCTGGCCAGATTTCCTGCCAGGAGTTGTTGGAAGAGTGAAGATAGATTACAAGAGTATATTTTGTGCTGGTTAGAGCTTTACTTCCTAGAACTCATTTTTTTCTGAACAATACTCTAAGACTCTTTTATGGGGTCTACTAGCTAGCTTGCAGCCTTTGCTCTACTAACCTTGAATAAATTATTTTAATAATTTGACAGTTAGAACATGCAGTCCTTCATTCTTCAAATTCCAGGGTTTTGCAACAAAGGTTCAATGAAATCTCTGACAAAAATTTATTGCTTCCTGAATTGAGATGGGAAAAGAGTGATAATGGTACTGGATCAGAAAAAAAAAAATCCTGCCTCTTATTCTAAGAATAATTGCATGGTATTAAAATACCTGGTGCCTCATTGCTTCTTTTTCTGTAGATTCCTTTTCTGATTTTATATGTTGATGATTCTCAAAACCCTTTGGACCCAAGAGTGATGTAGCATGCCTAACATTTCCAAAAGCTTTTTCCTGGATAAACTTGTATGGGATCAAACAATCACATAACCAATTTATTCATTTCAGTACGTAGCTGTACCTCTTACTGTATGCACATATTTTGTCCACAGACTGTCCATCTTTGCAAGGATCCATACCACATCTTCGGGCCTCTTCTGCTGATGTAAAGCCAGGGTCAAAAGTGAGCCTTTCCTGTGACCCAGGATTCCAGATAGTGGGAAACTCTGTTCAACACTGCCTTAACCTGGGACAGTGGACACGGCCTTTTCCCCGATGTGAAAGTGAGTTGTCTCAGTGGGCTGGCAGGATTAGGAAACCCTTGTGTTTAATTGGATCCTGTCACTATTCGTGGCCAGGTTTATTTGAAGCTATCATGCACTTGAATCATCCATGTTACAGCGCCATGTTACATATATGCTTAAAACCAAACTCACGTTTTGCTGAGCAGAAGTTGTGTCATGATCAGGTTCTTACATGTTTTTCAGTCAGTTTCTATCACCCATGGGTGTTAGAGAAATTAATCCATTTGGATCAGCAATCTGATGCTTTCCTCCCCAGTGGCATCATGAGTGTGGAAGATACACAAGAAATGCTAGAATATCTCTGTGATTTTTAGATGTCACTGAGAATCTCTGGTTTGAAGTAGAAACCTTGACTTGAGTAAGTTATGAACTAATTTCTTTAAAGGCAGCAGATATTTCTGTTAGGGCTTGGAAGTGCTCTAAGATTTACAGGATTTCTTCAAAGAAACTGAGCTGTATGCATTCAGGCTGCCAAGTTTCTTTTGATTCTATGATTTCTGCTCCTGCTTTCTCCTTTACTTTGGTCCTCCTCTGTTGTGACTGCACATATGACTGCAGTTGCTTATGTTGGAGCTGATTACATTTTTCATTTCAGCAGAACAGTAAATTAGCTCCATAAGTTGATATTGCATAATCCTAGAATTTGTATGTAGTTTGGAGAAAATCATCTGATTTGTTAAAAATGCCTTTAAAATAGTTTCATCTAGATTTTAATGGTTTTGTCTTTATTCAGTTAATTGTAGCAAAAGTCCACAGTCCATCTCATCTTCTATGTAGAGAACAGCATGCCCATGAGGATTTACCCTCAAGTCAAATTTACCAGCAAGTCCTGCTGGGCAGAAGGAAAGTTCACTGGCAGAGACAGCTTTCGCTTGCTTGATGAGTGATCATTTACAAACCAGCAGCATCCTGCTAATGTTTCTGATTTCTCTGCATTGGGCCAAGCAGTTTTTCCTGCTGAGCACAGAACTGAGACAGAACAGGGCTGACCTGCCACAAACTGGCTGAGTGGATGAAGTCCAGACTCACCCACTGGTCTTTACTTTCAAGGTACCTGTTCCATGTGTACCTGATGAATGAAAGTTACTTGAAGATTACTATTTCCCTATTTCCTGCATAATGAACTACACATTTATACTAGTGGCATAGGCCTGAAATGTCCTGACTGAATCAGGCTCAGTGTAATCACTGCCTTCACCCACCAGGATCCTTTTCCTGGTGCCAAATACTCCCAAAACCACAGATGCCTGAGAGCCTGGTTTCCATTACTATAGGCTTTAAAATCTTGTTGTGTGATCCTTGCACACAGCTAGGGGACTAGAATTTGCTACAAGCCATGCAGCCACAAAGATGAGCTGTGTAGCTGCTGGAATAAGTTCAAGCCTTTTTGATTGATATAAGGACGCACAAAAGCAACTCTGCTAGAATAAATGAAAATCTCTGACAGGCAGGTACAGGGATGCCTTCTGCTGGCACAACTGGGATCGGATGGCGTTATTTACTAAAGTCAATCTAAAAGATGCCCAGGGTTGTATGTAAGAGAGAGTTTCAGTCTCTCCATCATTCATGCACTCCCTCTTCTCAGGCCAGTACTGTAACTCTTAGCAGTCTCTGTTGGCTGCTTTTGCAGTGCTGAGTTTGCTATTCAGCAAAGGGAGATAACAACCTCCAGCCAGGCAAATTCAGTTTTCCTTTTTCCTTAAAACTCACCAAGGATCATTTATCAGAAATGTTCTGTGACTGAAGTGCTCAGGTCTCAGCCACAGGTGTCTTCTCCAGAGCTAGCAAAATTTTCTTAGCAGGAGCTGGAGAGTTCTGCTATGACTCTTATTGAGAAATGCCCATGAAACAAGACCCTCCACTAGACCTGGAATTAATTAGCTAGTTCAGAAAAGGACTGGGCCCTCTTGCTGATGGAATGGTACAGCTGCAGAGACAAAATATGCGGCAGTGGCTCTCATGTAGAATTATTCTGAAGATGATCTCCGTTCGCTCTGCTAATGCCTGTGCCTTCTTTTCACCCATGTCACAGGAATCAGCTGTGGAGTGCCTCCAACTTTAGAAAATGGATTTTATTCAGCTGAGGACTTTTTTGCTGGCAGTACTGTTACCTATCACTGTAACAGTGGCTACTATTTGTTGGGTGACTCCAGGATGCTCTGCCTAGACAATGGAAGCTGGAACAGCATCTCACCATCTTGTCTTGGTAAGACGTGCCAAACATTTGTCTGTATGCACTGACAATCTTAGAGTTCTCCTGTACCCTTAGGTTTGAGTGGACATTAATTCTGAAATTGTGGAGGCCAGCCACAGTCCCAGAGTCATAATCAAAAAAAAAATTCACTTTTCTGAAATACCATGCTCAGCCTTATGTGAAACCAAAACTACATTCTGTCACCTTTTTCTGTCCATCCTCTTATGTCGCGAGGCGAAGCTGGGCGTGTCCCAATTTAGGAACACTGAGAGAAGCTCCGGAGACCGAGTTGTACAAAGCTGTCTAATTATCTTTATTTTGACTCCAATATTTATAGATATGTACAGAGGTCAAGGGATTGGCTACACAGGTCACCACCCCTTCGACCTGGATGGTGAATAGCACTATCACTCATTTCTTCTCTCACAGGAGAAGTATGTAAACATTCTAAGAATAGATTTTATTAACATCAGGCTGCATGTGAATGTTCTACAGAAAGAGAAAGAACAGAAAACCTCGGGCAACACTCTTATATGCCCCACATCCTGCATTTATCAAACATATATAAAATTATATAGGCCTGCATTCTACTTCCAGCCTGTCTCCTTCAATGTCCTGCAATCCTTGCATTCTGTGCTTTTGACCTGTGCTTTTTGTTGTTTTCCAGCATGCTGTCAGTCTCCCATGCTCTCCAACTGGGTTCTTTTAGATATTTCATACATGGACATTGTCGTATTTAATATCAGATATACTCACCTGAAAACAGCAGATGCTGCACAGGATTTCCAATCAAGCAGAGTGGCACAAAATATGCTGCACAGCGCAATATAAAAAAATTCAAGTTACTCAACAAAATACAGCAGCTGTAATAAACAGTTTAGGCACAGTTCCAGTGTGTTTCCCATTATCAAGCTCTATGATATGCTCACTATCATGACCTTGCAGTAGTTGGGAATGAATGTGTGGGTTAAGGTCAGCTCAAGCCCATTGGTAGTTGTCTGGCATTTATACTTCATGTTGACCGTGTATTCATATCCACTCCTCCATGCTGGTCTGACTAACTCAGGAAGACATTCACACTCTTTAATGAGCTCAAGGAGAAGCATTTGCACTGCCAGTTGTTCCACTCAACTGTTAATTGATATTTACCTAAAAGAAAGGCCACCTTACTGTCTCCTTAGTCCCTAACCTTAATGGGAAGACCATCTCTGCTAGTGTTCTCAGAGCCTTTTTTCCATTGTGGGAGTTTTTAGGTGAGTCACACATACCTTCCAGCACGCAGCTGCAACATTGAGGGGGCTGGGAGTGCACTTGTGGACACAGCTCATGCAGTTGCCACACTGTAGCTCGTTTGCTGGTCAGCCAGGTCTGATGTGCCAGATGCAGTGGCACAAGCTGAAAGGTGTGACAGGCTGGCACTGTACTGTGTGCAGAGGACTGGGTGTCACTGGTCTTGCAGGGCCATGTCTCCAGCAAACCCCTGCTGGAATCCACTAGCTAGCTGTATTTGAATCGCTGCCTCCAGTTGTACTGGATTTTAGCCATACCTCAAATGGGAGTTGCATGGCAAAATACTGGAAAGATTTGTTTGATTTGACTCCTAATTCTTTATAGGTATAGCATATAATGTTTTCAGTCGAGAAGCAAAAGAAAGGCCAGAAGTCTTCTAGTTCTGTGAAAATTCACTTTGGAGTAGGATCCATCTGGTTTCATAGCATCCTGTCCAGCAGCACTCCTTCAGAAACTATAAACATCACCACAGGAGCTTCAAGGCTGTCCAAATAGTTCAACTTCTATGCAGCAGGAGTCACAATGTTCAGAAGGAAAACGCCTGTGCCTCATCTTACAGCTTGCTCTCATAAAGCAGAGCAATGGGAAAATGAAAACAAGAGTGAATTTGGCACCCTGACCCACCATTTACCTTTCTGACTCATGCTTCAGGGAGGTGCCAGCAAAACCTGATACACCCATGCCCTGAAGCATTCCTTTTGTTCTGTTAGGGTCTGATTCACAGTGTACTTCCACCCCATTGGAACTCTCTTGCCTGACAAGACATTACAGAAGAAGGAGTCATTCCAGTTCTGCTGTGGTAGCACTTGGCATTCTCCTGGTACTTGTGTAATTGCAACTGTTTTAATATTAATGTGCAGCTATCATGCTGCACATCAGAGAGAAACTCTTTTTCAATCATCCAGCAGTGAAAAATAAGCCCTCCAATACACTAAATTGTCATGCTTTTTTAATGAGTGCTTTTTTTACTGGAAATGGGCAAAGAGCCTGAACTGTGTGTCTGGATGGTATACCTAGATCAACAGGTGTCCTGTAGCAGGGCATTTCAATGAAGAATTGTTGTACCTCTCTCTAACAGTCTGAAACAAGCACATTTATAGAGAGAGATTAATCCCTGAGAATAATCCCTGGTGCCAGCACTTTTCAATTAGCTACTTTGAAATTGACTCTTTGCAATTTTGACTCATTGTTTTCATACCAAGGACATTTCCTTACTGTCAAGATTAAAAGATTTTATGAACCAAGAACATTTCCTTACTGTCAAGATTGAAAGATTTTATGAGGTGTTCTGCATGAGGGATTTTTTTTTTCCCTGCATAGTACCAAACTACATGAATCATAAATTATCAATTGGGATTTTTAGGTGGTACTGTCATGTAAATAGTTAATTATAATAATTAATATATTTTGAAAATATTTTATCTTTTCTGGCAACTGCAGGCTTTTCTTGGACCTAGCCTAATTCTCTTCATCAAAGATGGTACTTCTCCTGTCTAAGTTTTCCTATCATGTAAGTTAGAGGGCTGAGATATGGAGGATTTCCCAAGCAATAGTTTAATATAAAAATCCTTCCTCGGAGTGTCTGCCCAGACTAGTAGTAACAATAGTTACAATATCTGTTCTTTTGCAGTTTAGAAGCCAGATAGTTTATATGGCAACAGTGACTGAAGATTAATAAAATTTATCTCTGATTTTCTCAGGTTGTGCAATACTGTTGAGTAAATTGTAATTAAAATTATAATAAAAGTGTACAGTGAGTTATAAATATTTATTTAAATATGAAGTATTTTTACCAATGGATCAAAAATGTGATTGCAGTAAGTGATTTTTAATTATACTTCTTAAAGTAATTCTTCTGACAGTAAATTTAACAAATGCTTACTACAGATAGCACACTAGAGACATGAGGTTTGTGGGTTTGTTTCGGTTTGTTTTTTGCAGATGTTGATGAATGTGCTGTTGGATCAGACTGCGATGAACATGCATCTTGTCTCAACACAAATGGATCCTACATTTGCGCTTGCATCCCGCCTTACACAGGAGATGGTAAAAAATGTGCAGGTATGAGAAAGGAAAACATCCAGCTAGCCTTTCCAAGATTCTGTGTAGGCCAGTATTCCACCTTCCAGCTGAAAGACAATAATTGATATCTAGGACAGACATGCTTTCATCTCCAGATGGTAAAGTGAAGAATTGACTAAGACTGACTGGATGGGGCTGTGATAAAGCCTTTTGATTCTTGAAAAGTCACTTCTCCATGTGGATCCAGCTGTCATTAGGATGCTGCTCTCAGACATACACACATGCAAAAACTTTATTGCACACAGACCACAAGACCTGGGAAGGCCACAGTGTTTCACTTCTCAGAGCAGAGCTGTGCAGCAAGGAAATATTTCAAAACAGGCTTCTGAGCAGGGCTAGAGCTGCCTGTGGAATCATTAGACAAAGCAACTTTGGATGAAGATTACAAGACAGTGGCATAGGTTAGGATAAAAGGTAGCTGGACAGTTTTTATATTCAGAGATGGACATGCTGGAATGTGCTTTCCCCCACAGAGGGAGAAATGACTGTAAGATGTGTTTGCTTCTGACAATTAATGTAAACTCAGTTAGAGGACTCTTCCCTGTCAAGATTGGCTTATTTGCATGAGTCTTCAGTGTCTATCACTTATATATAAAACAGAAAAGGCTGTAAACTACTTATGAGTGTTTTCCTTGTGCTTTGCCTTCCTACTCTCAGCAAAATCCCAAGGATATCTCCTACAACTTGTTTGCAAAACCTGACACTTAATTATATTATTCGTAGTTTCCCTCTTCCTCCTCAGAACCCGTGAAATGCCGTAATCCAGGAAATCCAGTGCATGGCCATTTATATGGGGATACTTACAGTGTTGGCAGTCAAGTAACATTTTCCTGCAAAGAAGGGTTCCAGCTGACAGGAGCAACGAAACTTACTTGCATGGAGTCCGGAGAGTGGAACCACCCAATTCCCTACTGTGAAGGTGTGGTTCCTGGGGAGAATGCATGCTGAAATGTGGCTTTAATATTAGAGAGATGGAAGGGGCACAGTAATAGTGAAGAGCCTTTAGAGACCATGGCAACTTATGAAACCCTGTCCTAGCAGATCTGGATCTCAGTGTTGAAGCCTTTGTTTTCTTAAGACATAAGCACTGTTGTCATATTCGTAGTGGTACTCTCTGACACAGATTCTGCAGTGCATCAGAGGTATAGATTCAGTCTAATGCAATCAGTAGAAGTGTTCTTCTAATTCTAATTCTTCTCCACCCAGCCTTTCATTTTCAAGGAATCAATGACTTAAAGACTATTAACTGTGTCTCGGTGGATATAAAGCAACCAGAAAAGACAGGCTGATGCATGTATATAGTCATGGTGTAATAGCAGAAATTGTTTCTTTAGAAAACCAGAACAAATGAGGTGAAGCAACAGGTAAAGTGAAGAGTTGACTAAGACTGACTAAGAATTACTTTGTCCATAGAGAGAGGTAGATAGGGAGTCCTCTTGATAGTCAAGCGTGTTGTTTGTAGAGAAGTTATACCTACCTACTTCCAATTAGTTCAGTTTCTCAATAACGTGAATTCAGATGAAGAGTCCTAAATGTCATTTACAGATTAGTCAAGAACTTGTTACCTAGGGCTTTATACTTCTTCAAATCTTTTCAGAGAAAACAAAGCAAATCCTAATTTCCTGTTCATTTTTGTTTGTGTTATATCAACCTCTCTTGTATTCCTGTCTTTTTAAAGCTATATCCTGCGGTGCTCCAGTTATTCCAGAGAACAGTGCCATTTTTGGCTCAAATTTTACATACCATAATAAGGTGGTGTACAGGTAGGAATTCAGTATGTTTGAAGTGCAGTATTAATAACTGATTGACAATCTGGCAGCAAATAAGAGTATGGCTGAATTGAGAGATTGGTTGAAATGAAGGAGAGGAGCAAGATGGGATTAAAATAATGGAAAGACATTTGGTTATAGAGTGGCTGTTCATTAGCAGAGCTGAATGTTTACTCCACTACTACTTCTCTAGTCCCCAGAAAGAAAGATGGTTTATGCAGGTGTGGATGATGAGAAAAAAGGGATGGCTGATTACGTTGTGCCTGAAAGGCTCTGTGTTTGATAGCACTTCTTTTCTTCTAATGCAGATGCAATGATGGATACAACTTAGTGGGTGAAGAGGAAATACTGTGCCTTGCTAGTGGTGTTTGGAATCATGCTCCTCCCTCCTGTGAAATGGTGATGTGTCCTAGACCACAGGATATCAGCAATGGAAAGTACACACTCAGTGGCACAGCCTACCTTTCCTCTGTATCGTACACCTGTGACAATGGATATAGGTAAATGCATGAACGTGCCTGAGCCAAATGCAGGTGGCATGCTTGTTAGGAGGTCTGACTTATATCTGAAAGAGACAAAGCTGGGATCATTGCTCAGAATGATAGAATACTAAAACAGAATTGAAAAAGACTTCTTTATGCCTTGAGGTTGCTTTCTGTATTTTATCCTGAACTGTTCAGAAAAGTCACTCATGATTTGCTATATGCGTGCGTAATGCTTTCGTTTTATTATCAAACTTATGAAAATATTTTGAATATTCAGAAAAATAATTTTCATTATTTCTGAAAGTTCTCTTTTGTCTTTAAAGATTATTATACTTCTCTTTTGTCTTTAAAGATTATTATACCTCTACAACTGTAGTTCATACCCAATATTATTTTTGGTATTACTTTACAACACTTTTGTGAAGGAACTTTCTGGAATTTACTAATTTATTCCTTGAACTCTTAGTACTAGTAATTTATTCTAAGGTTTTGTTCTGTACTACACTTGTAAGCAGTTATACTGAAAACACATTTTTAACATGCTGGAGTTAAAAACGAACACATTTATGCTGTTTCCAAAGATGTGGCTCTACATGCAGGTTTCTGCCTCCCCTGATATCTTCTTGTACCTCTGGCAGATATACTCTGACATAAGCGGTCCCATATGGATTTTTTTTCCTATATTTTCCTACTGCAATCCTTTTTTTGTCCAGATGCAGGCAGGTAGGTGAGGTATGTTCATTTCGTGAATGTTTTAATTGTGTTAGTACAAATGGATACCTCAGCTGTAGTTCAGTGTAGTGTTAAGTCATAGATTCACATTGTGGGCTTAAGTGTATCCCTCTAAGTCAGACAGTGCTTCTACCAATACCAGTGAGTTTTTTGACTGTAGACTTTGGACATATAAGCAGCAAATACCACATTGGTTTTGACTCGTTGTCTTTACCTGTCTACCATATCTTGGTGAGAGAGGTCCTCTCTGCTGTAGTTATCACTTAGGAGGAAGCCCTCTCAAACAATGTCCATCTTATGCATAATTTCTGGACCCAGTCTCTTCCTACAAGCACCTCTTAGGTGTTTTTAGTCCTAAACATATTGCCACAGGTAGGAAAAGTCCTACTTCCCTGACAAGGGCCTGTGCCAAATTTGTGAAAGCATTACTGGTCTGTGTTGTTTTCCATTAACTTATTTCAGTCAGCTAAACATGGGGGTCTAATACCATCTGAGACCAAATTGTGGGGAATCAGACACTCCTGTGTAGGACTCTCAGATATGAAGTGGGCTCTATAGGGAGCCCACAGACAGCTGACAGAGCAGATGGAGACAAGGGCTTTCACCCAGGGGGTGAACACTCAGGGAGGTGTTGCACGCTCTGTTCTGACATCAGAGTCGCACCCTCTGAGCCAATCCTGTTTCCTCAGCTAAGGAAACCAATATATGCCATTGATTTCAAATGTATGTGACCATTCACTCAAGCAAAATCCTTTACTTCCTGGAGGAACTGAATGCCTTTTTGTGAACAAACTTGAACTGGAGCATTTCTTTCAGTGTTCTGGGTGAAGATTGTGTTTTAAGTCCTTGAGTGAATCAGGTCTCAGGCTTGAGACTTGCCTGGTTGCGAGTCTCAAGACTGGCATGTTGTTGATGGCATACAAGTAAATTTTTTAAGCTTAAACAAATATTTATTTCTTTTGTGCTCAAAGATGGGCAAAGCTACAGCAGAAATTGTGTGTCTGCACAGAGCATCGAGGTTCCACATCAAATCCACCATCAAAGCTTGTTCTTCAAAGTGATGTGAAGACCACCTTTTTTTGGTAGCATCAGAGTATTTTTCCATGAACAAAGGGTGAGATTCTGGCCTCTACTGCAGTCAGTGAAAAAGACTCCTTAGTTTCACTGGGGCCAGAAAGCAAAGCAGCTCTTTCATTCTTTGTCTCTTACCTGGAATGAAGCGGCAGCCTTAATAATGATCTTTGTGTCTCAGCCTTCAGGGACCTTCTGTACTTGTCTGTGCATCTTCAGGGAACTGGAACAGCACACCACCAGCTTGCAGTATTGTGTCTTGTGGATCCCCTCCTGCCATCCAAGATGCAGTCATCAATGGAGATAACTTTACTTTTGGAAACACAGTCTCTTACACCTGTAAGGAAGGGTATGTAGATTAGCACTACTGGATTAATATTCAGGTTGAGTAAAACTGGTGCACTGTTTCACAAGTCCTTTATAACTGCACACTAATTCAATCTTACTACTTCTGTCTTAACTTTTTGGAAGTTGAATGCAATGGAGATTTTTTTGTGGGCTGTCAGGTTAGTATGAGACACAGGCATTTCTTAAAGTAGTTTCAGGTGAACTGAATACACTCAGGAAGAGAAGAATAGAGAGGAATCAGGGGAAATGGTAGCACAATTCAATAGGAAACATTTTTCTTGGAGTTACTACAGAACCAGTACTTCTGAACAAAACAGGCTCTGATCATAGGAAATTCTTTATATCTCATCAGAGTGTGAGAATGCTTTTGGCGCAGTTTAACAACTGTTGCGGTGTTCTAAATTCTATTTCCTTAAAATTATGACTCTTTGTTTATTGAGGTGCATTATTTTAAATTTATTTTTATCTATTCTGTGTAGAGAATTTTTCAGACCCTATTTCTTCAAAGAGGAGGCTCAGTTTTGATGATGTCAACCATGAAAGTATAATGTTGGACTCTGATCCTGCAAGAACCTTTGCACATTGGTAATCTTTATAGCCTGTGAGCAGTTCCATAAAATTTCTTGGAACTGTTCTGTCTAAAAGGCAAAGAGGGTAGGCAGTTTTTGCCAGTTTAGGTCTAAAGTGACTGGAGGATCTTCTGTTCTTTCTTGGTCTAAAAAGGTAAATTGACATGCCAGTATTTTTCTTATAAATGGGCTTTGCAACGTTATTTGAAACATAATTGAAGCAAAACATCTTTACTGTTTTCTAGACTGTATTATGATTTTAAAAAGCTGCTTCTCTTTCCTGTACAAGCATTTTAAATGGGATAGGATAGCAGCATTTAACAACTGCCACAGCTGTCTGTCTGTGACAGTAGATCATATTAAACATTGGCACATAGGCTCTTTTTCTGTGGTCCAGTCATGAGGCCTTGCAAACGAACCTTGCAAACCGGACAAAACAGTTTTACAGAGGTTGTTTCAAAATCTGAACACCCTGCAGTTGGAAAGTCACTGGAGATTTTGCAGTAGTTGTTGTTTCTTTGCTTTTTATGAGAGCATACCACAGATAAAAAAAAAAATTAAGGTAATTAAGTAGTGAGTACACTACTGCCTGTTACATATTTAAGCAGCAGGAGTTTAAGTCGGATGATAAGCAGTATGGATTAATGTCTGTCCCTGCATCCCAGAGACAGACTGAAAAACTACAACTACTAACAGTATTCGTGTGGTAGAATTTTATTGTAAAGCATTTTGTTGGGTTTTTTCCAGTCAGCATTAATTTTTTATTGGCTTTCTAATATTTTTTTAACAGTGAATTTTTACGAAGAAGTTATTTTAAAATTGCTACATGCATTATTGGTAAGAGCATCTCTAGGTAACTCACTAAGAGGTTTCACTTTGCTTGCAAGTGTGAAAATAGATTAATAAGGCTAATACAAAAACCCAAAAGCATTTCTGGGCTTTTCAATCTCTTTCTTTTCCAATCAATTTTGTTAAACAGAAATAGTTTCTGAGTGGGATCGTGTCCTTGATGATTGTATAGACCATCACAGCACAATACTAGGTTTGGTGTAGTAGTTTCAGCCAAAATGGAAGTTCAGAAATGGTAATTGGATGGACCGATGAGAGGAAGGCAATATGCACAAAGTGTGCTAGGATATCCACCATTGTGATACCTCACCCATGGACATGTAGTCCTTAAGATTTTCCTTTTGAAGTGGATCATAGGTTTTTTTAAGGGTCCTGCTCTTCTGGGGTTCTAGCAAACAAGCTCATACTGCAAGGGCTTCAGGAAACCTCAGGTAGAGTTTGAAAACGCTCATCTTTTTGACTTCCTGTGTGGTTTCCTTATCCACAGTTACACATTGGTTGGCCCTGAAACCATAGAGTGCTTAGCCAGTGGCAAGTGGAGTGTGAGCCACCAGCAGTGCCTGGCAGTATCCTGTGATGAACCACCCCATGTGGAAAATGCATCACCAGAGAGTGGTCACCGCCTCTTTGGTGATATAGCTTATTACTTCTGCTTGGATGGTTACAGCCTGGCTGATAACTCTCAGCTGCTTTGCAATGCAGAAGGGACATGGGTGCCTCCAGAGGGCAGGGACATGCCCCACTGCATAGCTGATTTCTGTGAAAAGCCATCCACCGTCTCATACAGCATCCTGGAGTCCGTTAGTAAAGCCAAGTTTGCAGCAGGCTCTGTCGTGAGCTTCAAGTGCATGGAAGGCTTTGTTCTGAACACCTCAGCCAAGATCGAATGCCTTCGAGGGGGCCAGTGGAATCCTTCTCCTCTGAGCATCCAGTGCATCCCGGTTCGCTGCGGAGAGCCTCCCCGCATTAGCAATGGCTATGCCAGCGGGTCCAACTACAGCTTTGGAGCAGTGGTGGCTTACAGCTGCAACAAGGGGTTCTACATCAAGGGAGAGAAGAAGCGGACTTGTGAGGCCACTGGCAACTGGAGTGGCAGTTTGCCCACGTGCCACCCAGTGTCCTGTGGAGAGCCACCGCAGCTTGAGAATGGCTTTATTAAGGTACAGAATGAGTTTTCTCATCTGCCTGGTACCATGGTGAACTGAATATGTCTTCACAACTGTTGCTGTTGGGCTTTTCTTTCTTCTGTTTTGCTGTTCTGTTAAGATTGAGGAAATACATGACTGGATAGAATAAGGAAAGGGAAAAGGGGGATTTGCAGCAGAATCATATATGAAAAGCATGAATACTTCCATGGAATTTCTTGTCATTAAGTAGGTTGTTAGCTAGGAGACTCAAGGTGCCATATGACATTCAATTCATTTCCTTAATGTCTTGTTCTTCATTTGTTTGGTTCTTGGGTAGTTTTCAAGTGCCTTCTGGAGACTTTTGAAGTACTGATACCAGTTGACAAGCCTTGCTCTTTTCACTGCTATGAAAAAAAAGTCTTATATGCAATAGATAAATAGCCTAAGGATAATTTTTCTTGTTTTGATGCAACAAATATTTCTTCACTGAAGCCAGAACTTCCCTTTCCTTATCAAATTAAATTACAACTATGTGTTTTGCTTTGGTGCACAAGGATAATATTGTAGTTAGGAAGATAAAAAACACTATTATAAAGATTTAACATTGAATTTTTGAAGCATTTTTCTTCTGAACATCCCTCTTCCTTCCTTAATTTCAAGGATTTGAGATACCAGGATACCAGGGATATCAGATACCAGGGAATCTGCATTTGCTAAATTTGGAGGGTAGAGGTTGACATTCCAGTTCCTACATGGGTTTCCAACAGTTATAGCAACAATTTCTGTTTAGACTCCCACACAGATACATCTTCTAATTAATGCATATCTATTTTGTCTTCCTTAGGTAGGATCACTCCTTCATATATTCCTTACAGTTTGAGAAATTTTTTAATACCTCAGTCAAAGCCCAGACTAAAACTTTGAGGTGCTCCTCAGCTGCCTGCTCAAGGCCCTGCAGCTGCATATGTGGCATTTATAAATGTCTCCTAGTAGCAGTAGGTTTGAGGGCTCCAACCTTAGATACACTTAGAAGCTAAAGAATCATGACAACAATTGGCCATTTGATGGCAGGTTCCCTTGATCCATTTCTTTTCCATCTTCCTTTCCTATTTTGGTCTCATGGGTCAGGAAGGGAGAAAGCAGAGGAGTTCTTTTTCAGCCTTTTCATTTTAAGCCTTGAATTTTCTGTTTTCTTTTGGAAGTGGTCTCAGATTTCCTGAAAACAGAGTGTGCATCATTTGAGGCAAGATATTTTGTGCCAGTTACCTGTCTTCATTCCTTTTGAGACAGCCTTTACTACTGTCAAGGATTCAGCTAAAAGCTAGCCCAGGAGAACACAAGAAGTTAAATCAGTCTCCTATTGCCCAAATCATGCATCATCATTTCAGAAGTGTCTCTGTCTTAACTGTTTTCCAGGATGCCACTGGACACTTCTTTGAAAATCAGGCAAATTATCAGTGTGACTCTGGTTACCAGATGGTTGGGAGCCCAGTGTTTGTCTGCCAAGCAAATCGGCAATGGTACAGTGAATCACCTCCTTACTGTGCTCCCCTCAGCTGTGGAAAACCACCATCCATCCAACATGGCTACTCCAAGGGAGAAACTTTTGATATGGGCTCCAAAGTTGAGTTCTTCTGTGATGAAGGCTATGAGCTGATTGGAGATGTTTCATGGACTTGTCAAAAGTCTGGGAAATGGAGCAAAAAGCAAAGCCCCAAATGTGTGCCAGCAAAATGTCCAGAACCACCCCTGGCAGAAAATCAGCTGGTCTTGAGAGAAGTGTCTTACCAAGTGGGTGTTGTACAGTTCTCCTGCAAGGAGGGTTATGTTTTGCATGGCTCCTCTGTACTGAAATGCTTGCCCTCCCAGCAGTGGAATGATTCCTTTCCCTTCTGCAAGGTTGTACAGTGTTCTGCACCTCCCTATATCCCCTTTGGGGACCCTATGACTTCATCCGTTCATTTTGGCAGCACTGTGAAATACGTCTGCGTGGATGGGTTTTTGCTGAAGGGTGAGTCCACCATCCGATGCCAGGCTGATGGTTCATGGAGCTTGCCTTTGCCAGAATGTATTCCTGTGGAGTGTCCTCAACCAGAAGAAATTCAGAATGGCATAGTTGATGTGCAAGGCCTCACCTTCCTTAGCACAGCCCTCTACACATGTAAACCAGGCTTTGAACTGCTTGGGAACACAACTGTCCTCTGTGGAGAAGATGGACAGTGGCTTGGGGGGAGGCCAGTTTGCAAACCTATTCAATGCCCAAGGCCTAAGAAGATTCTCAATGGCAAATACTCATTCACGCATTTCCATTATGGGCAGACAGTTAGGTATTTCTGTGACAGAGGTTTCCAGCTCCAAGGGGAGGAAATACTGAAATGCCTAGAAACAGGAGAGTGGAGTACAGAGGTTCCCTCTTGCAAGGCCATAAATTGCCAGCCCCCTCAACCCATTGAGAATGGCTTTGTGGAGGGTGCAGATTACAGCTACGGGGCCATGGTGATTTACAGCTGTGTGCCAGGCTTCCAGCTGTCAGGCCTTGCCATGCAGACCTGTGAAGAATTGGGGTGGTCCAGCTCTACACCAACCTGCCTTCCGACAGACTGTGGCCTGCCTCCCCACATTGACTTTGGAGAGTACATACAGTTGAGACATGGAGAGAGACGTTCTGACCAGGAGGGTGTCACAGAGAATCCCTCCCTTTCGCAAATATTGCTGGCTGACAACATGAAAGATTTCAAAAGTTCCTTGAAGGAGGACAATGCAATGCAGCTCACCACTTTCTTATTTGGAACTATCATTTTGTACACATGTTACTCTGGCTACGAGCTGCTGGGAAACCCTGTCCTAGCTTGCCAAGAAGATGGGGCTTGGAATGGCACTGCCCCTGCTTGTGTTTCGATAGAGTGCACCTTGCCATCCCCTCCAGAGAACGGATTTCTGCACGTCACAGAGAACACGCTGGGTAGCGCAGTGCGGTACACCTGCAGGCCAGGGTTCACATTGGTTGGCTCTGACACACGGCTCTGTTTGCCAAGTCGGCAGTGGAGCCACTCTGCTCCTTACTGCAAAGCAGTATCATGCAATCCACCTACCCAGCCTTTGAATGGGAAAGTAAGAGGGGAAAACTACACACATGGGAGTGTTGTCTACTATGAGTGTGATCCTGGTTACCAGTTAAATGGCCCCGCAGAGAGGAGATGCCAAGAAAGCCAGGAATGGGATGGCAGTGAGCCAATCTGCATTCCTGTTTCCTGCAGCCCACCACCAGTTTTGGAGAATGGTCAGGTAACTGGAGAAGACTACACGTTCCAGAGGCATACAGAGTACAGCTGCAACGAGGGTTTCCTGTTAGACGGAGACAGGAGTAGAGTCTGTCTTGCAAATGGAAGCTGGAGTGGAATCACTCCAGTTTGCAAAGCTGTGACCTGCCCTGTGCCTCTGCCTCTTCCCAATGGGAGAACTACTGGCTCAGATTTCAGCTTTACTAAAGAAGTGCACTATCACTGCAATGAGGGTTATAGTCTGCAAGGAGCATCTACACTCACCTGTCAGAGTGATGGTACCTGGGACTCCGAAGCTCCACACTGTGAACCAGTTGTCTGTGGACCCCCTGAAGACATCTCCCACGGCTTTCTGAATGGCTCAGCCTTTACTTATGGGGAATTTGTCCACTATATATGCTTTCCTGGTTATGAGCTGCATGGCAATCCCTTACGGCAATGCCTGTCCAACAGCTCCTGGAGTGGAAGCCTTCCGTCTTGCCTACCCTGTCTGTGTCCTACACCACAGATTCAAAATGGGGTTGTTCTGGGTACAGATTTCAGCTGTGGCATAAGTGTCCAATTTCAATGCCTTGGGGGTTTCAAACTGCTGGGGCCTTCTGAAGTCACCTGTGAGGCAGCTGGCAAATGGAGTTCTGGGTTTCCTCGCTGCGGACAGATTTCCTGTGGTGCTCCACCCATCATCCCCAACACATTTATTAATGGGAGCAGCTCTGAAGATGAGAACACGATCATCTATAGCTGCTTGACAGGTTTTGTGATGAAGGCGGGTCCAGAACTGACTTGTGTGGAGACTGGTGTGTGGAAGAAGCCATACCCAAGTTGTGAACTCTTAAGCTGCGGCCCACCACCATCTATCCCAAATGCAGAGGTTCTTGGGAACACTTACACCTATGGAAGTAAGGTCCAGTACAGGTAAGGATGATGCTGCTATTCTGTTTTCATAAAAAGCCCCAGAAGCCATGAAGATAAAAGGTTTGTGTACCCTCAGTTGGAGCAGGTTTCTACATACTCAGATTGACAAAGCCCACATTGCCATGAACTTTATAAAATATTACTTGGACCACTCATGAAAACTTCAGAAAGGCATTTCAGCCTGTTGGGCTGACACCTCCACTGACTTTAATTTCCCATTTCAATTGCTTTCTTATTCTCCTCTGAAGCACTGGTTTTGACATATAGGTTTTGTTAGCAGCGGACAGCAACAGTCAACAGGGTGTGCAGCTTCTCTGCTCTTGGCATTGCATTTATGCTTTCCTTCTGCTTCAGGTGCTTGTTGTAATACAAAAGGGCTGATATCCCTCTTGTCCCATTTTCTGCACTTCAGCACTGTCCTGTCTGGAGCACGGGAGCAAGTTAGTCCTTTGTCAGATATGAGAAACTGAGGTTTTTTATTAATTTCCTGAAGTGTATACACTGCAGATCTCTTTCTCCAAGATGAAGAAAGTTTTGGCAATAGGGGAGATGTATTTTTGATGGTAAAAGCAAAAAATGGTATAGGACAGAACTGGGACAGAGATGGCAGGTGGATGAATTGAACTGTATCAGTCATTTCCATGCAACGTTTACAAGGTGAAGGGAGTACTTTTGCTACCGTTCTACACGTAAACCCTCTAGTGCAAGCTGGTTGAGTTGTTCTTGGTAAAGCACCATTGAGTCAGTCTTCAATGTCTAAGCAAATGGTCTGTGGTCAGGCTAAGGCTTGGGTTGTTCTTGGAAGAAAGTGAGATCATGTCTAGAATTGCTTGGTGCTCACACATTCTCTTTACCTCACCAAAGGCCTTCCTAGCAAGGAGATGGGCAGTGTAGGAACTGCACTAAAACTTCTAGTACCCTCTGAGTACTAAAGCTACCAACTCATTTTTCATTGTGATGCTGCTGCAGCATGAAACAACTGGAAATGTAGCCTGAAGCTCTTGCAACAGAATGAATTCAGCCCATACCTCATACTTCTTAGACAGGCTTACCTTGAAATAATAGAGAAATTTCAAGATGTACCTATTAACAACTAATGCTGAAAAATTACTGTCCTGACTTTTTAATTTATGGGTTAGCTCATTCCCAGCTGTGTCTCTGTGGTCAGGTCTTCATGCTGTGTTGCAGATGTCTGGAAGGCTACACAATGGCGACAGAAGTGGACGCATGCACTTGCCAGGAAGATGGACAGTGGTCCCCTCAAAGTATTTCCTGTTGCCCCAGAAAGTGTCCCCTTCCAGGAAATATCACTAATGTAATCGCACTTGGGAACAACTTCACTGTGAACACAAGCATCACTTTGTCATGTGTAGACGGCTACACTCTGGTGGGAGCAAGCACATCTACATGCAAGGTGTAGTTTTATTAGCACTGTTTTATTCTGCTGACCTTCTTGAATTCGGGAGTCCTTCTCATACCTTCCTTACCTTTTGGCCCTTAACTGACCACAACAAAAAAATTCAAAGTACATTCTGTAAAATAATGTTTCCCAAAACATTAAAACATGCAAAGCATATTCTGCAAAATAATGTTTCTGCAAAAAATGTTTCCTAATAAGAACAATTATTTGTTTTCTATGTATGGACTTTCAGATCTAGAAACTTTTTATTTCTTCTTCCATCAAAAGCTGAGGCTGTCCTTTAGAAAAGCATTCATTTTATCACATGCTAGGCATTAAATCATGTCTGAGATTTTAAAAAATTGTGTCCAAGATTTCTAATGTATTTTGAGGATTTCATGTAGAGCTTTTTCTCCAGAATTACAAGCAGCAGACATTTTAATCCAATCTACACTCTAGAAACTTGAATTCTCTGAGTATTAAAGAACAAACATCTTCATCAAGTCCACTGATAACCTCCTGTCACATTAGCTGTGGACAGCCTCACCTTAAGTTTGTAAACAGACTTTTAAAGTCACTAGGTATGCTCTAACGAGAAAAACTGGGCATGTGTGGGTTTGCAGAATAAGTCTTTCTTATTAAATGTTTTCCCCTCTTTTTTGCTGTTTCAAATATCTGTGGAAGTAACAGCAGTTGTCTTTGGCAAGTGTTTCTTCAAGTATCAGACTTCCCCTAGTGATTCAGAGAAGGCTGCTGAAGCACTTAGTCATGGTGCTAGACATTCAACCAGGAGAGAAATACAAAACATGAAACCAGGCAGATGTAGTTTGCATTCTTCTAATGTGTTCCCTGAGTGATTAGGTGACCTTGCACTGGTGCACTTGCTTATCCAAGCTTTTTTTCCCCATTTTACTTTTTGTTCCTTCTGTCTTTTAAGTCTTAAGCTAAGTGTTTCTGCCAAAGACAAACTCCAGTCTATGTTAACATCTTAAAAATTTTACTTAAATTACCAAGTTTGATAAATAATTGAACAGATAATATTATATCTGTACATCCACAGCAACTGGATGCTTCTACTATGATTTTTCTTTTTCAACTAGATATGACTTGCAGAAATAAAGCAGTGCTTTTACATTTCTAATTACATTTATTTTTCAGGAAAATGGTGTTTGGGTGCCACCATTTTCTGATGACATCTGCAGTCCTGTGTCCTGTGGAACTCCAGAGTCTCCAGAGCATGGATTTGTGATTGGCACTAAATACAATTACAAAGATGTGTCTCTTTATAAATGTGACTCTGGCTATGAATTACAAGTAAGCAAGCTCAAATCTCCCACACTCTAAACTTTTAGTTTCCATTTCAGTTTCTGTGTGCTTGCTGTGGACTGTCTCATTCATACTGATGCCATAGAAGCTGGGTGTCTGCTGGTTTTGTTATTGTCTGTAGAGAGTTCATGAGTGTGTTTGGGGCAGTCTTTGAATGGCTTAAGGGTTGAAGCAAATATAATTCTGTTCAGAGGTATATGTCCAGCAGGTATCTTGCAGTATTTGAGTTTTCTTAACTAAAGCCCTCTGCAAATACATTACACACACTTGTGACCATAAGTCATGGAAGAGTTAATTTCTCACATGTCACTCCCTTGACCTGGTTCTTTAGCCAGAGTTAGATTTTGAGGGGTTTTTTTTCCATTTTGTAGTGTCCCAAGCATTATGTCTCTGTGCCAAGAGTTGTGCCTTCCAGATTTAAAGTTCCCATGAACTCCACTGCCTTCAGTTCTGTGACATTGCTAGATGGTATTAAAGTGATAGATCAGAGGTATTCCATTTTGTTCAATGGCAGCTTTATTCCCTGATGGAGGAGGAATCAAAGTTCCTTCCTGACCATTTTTTTTTTTTTATGGCTTTTATCCACACCTGAGCTCTGAAACAGCATTGCTTTCCCAGTATCAGGATTCAGGCTAACAAGTTCAGAGCTGCCTCAGGGGTGTTTTCAAAAGCTGCAGTGAATTCAGAAATGACAGTAGGTTGCTGAGGAACAGCATGATCTCCAGGTGATGATGGAGTGAGACATGAGGTGGTGAGGTGTCTCCAGGACAAGGGCTGGCTCCTAATGCTGTTTTTGTGAGTGCCAAGCAGAATGCAGGATTGCCTTTTCTTTGTACTGTTGTAACACCAGTAACTGATTAAGAACTTCATGCATGTAAAATCACCCAGTCAGAAGTTAATTCACTCAGTCAAGATAAAAAGAGTTTGGAGAATGCTTAGGTAACAATGACTTTAATTTTCATTATGTTGTCAAATATGCAATATCACTGGGGACGTAGGTGTTAGTATGCAGACCAGATTAAAAAAGATAGAGTTGCCATTTCAAATAATTTTAGGAAGTAATAAACTAGTGTTGTTATGCGGTAGTAAGTTCTTCCAAGCTTCGTAATCCAGTTTCGCCACCTAGTGTCAATCTCTGTCCCCGCTGCAGAAGAGAAGTCCTGCTTTTTTCCTTTGGGAGGCAAAGTCCATTGCGTGTGATGCCATACAGCAGTGGGTCAAACAGCTGCCCTTTTTCAATGGGTCTGCTTTGTAATGAAAGTACATTACAGCAAGAGACAAAATTAAATATTGTTCTCCATGTCTCAGAATAAAATAAGAATTAAATTCTGGGCTACTAGGCTGTCTATAAAACTTGTATGTAAGAAAGAAATAATGTAATTTACAGGCAAATATAAAGAATGAGTGTTTGGGATGTGTTTAAATCAGCACATCATGTTTATCAAACACAAGCTAGTACTGTTGTTAAAAAATTGCTAGTTGAATTTCCTATAAGTGAGTCCCAAAAGGAGAAAATTTGTCATCACAACACATTCCTGGGAACAAGAGTGATAAAACTGAAAAAAAAGACCTCAGCAATATAAGGACAAGAGAACTAACTAACTGGCCCCACAAACTTTTGGTTTATTAAGAATACCCATCATTTTGCAGAAAGTTCTACCATAAATTCTGCTAGTAGTCTTGGGCTGTAGCACTTCATTTTCTCTTTACATGGGTGGCACATGTAGAAAAAGTTTCCTCACCAAGTTGGATACTAAAGCTGATGGGAGAAAAGAGTTAACTAAAGTGAAATTGTTCTTTGAGAATTTTCTGTTGTTTTACAGGGTAATGCAGAACGGACTTGCCAAGAAGACAAGCTTTGGAGTGGCACTGTGCCAGTGTGCAGAAGTACGTTCTACCTGAGTCTATCAGTTAATGTTGGTCAAGGGTGATATCACACAACAGAAATCACTAATGCTTATTTTGCTTTGTAACTCATACTGTCTGCATTTACCTAAACATTTTTGGTAAGTACCACTGGTAACAACCTGGAAAGGCAGAATTGCTGCTGTGTGTGCAGGATTTAGTGTGAAAGAAATCTTTACACATTTCTGCCTTGCTCCTCTTTAAACCTTCCAGGTTCTGATGCTTGAGGTCATGGGTGCTGGGGTTACTGAGGACCTCTGAACACAGTTGCCAGGGGTCACAGGTATTTAGCATCCTTAAATGTAACTTTGTGGATATCATTCTCAAAGGTACTTCACTTCCCTGAGATGTCATTGATTGCAGTGCTGAAATAAGAGTTTCTGCATAAAAACTTACATGCACTTCAGCTGTTGGCTGAAAGAGGCAACAGTTTCCTGAGGCTTCTTCCCAGCACAGTCACAATAGATTTTTTACTTTTAGTATGAAGTGGAAGCACCAAGTATGATTGTGCTCTGCTACTTGGGGGCAAATTCCTGGCAATGACCAGACAACAGCTGTGATCTTTCCTGTTTCTCAGAGTAAAACCTGTGGAGGAGCTGTGAACAGGACAATCCATATACATTTTGTTTGATTAGAAAGTATTGCTTACATTACAGGAATATCTTGTGGACCCCCAGACATGATAGAAAATGGATCTGTTCAGGGAGAGGAGTTCCTGTTTGGCAGTGAAGTTTTTTACAGCTGTGACCCTGGCTTTGAGCTACAGGGGCCAAGCAGAAGGATTTGCCACGTTGACAAAAGGTGGAGCCCTTCCGCCCCTACATGCATGCGTAAGTAGCAAGCAGAGCAACGTGATGTCCAGGTAAGCTAGAGCAGGAGGAAAGTGTTTTGTCTGGCTTCCTCCCTGTCTTTCCCTCCAGCAGAGGGACTGTAAAAAGAGGAGCCAGAGGAGAAACCAGCAGAGAAGTTCTCATTGGCAGTACCTCTCTGATCTGAAGCAATCTCCTTTTGGCACACTGAAATTGCGTAAACATAGAGAGAGTTGTGCTGAGGTCATTAGGGTAGGAATGTGGCCTGCTGCATCTGACTTGCCTTGAATTGTGGTGTGCGGAGCCTTGGACATCATGTTCATCCCTTCCATGCCAAAGCAAGTATATCCTCGCCACTCAGTGTGTCTGGATACCACAGCTGTGCTCCTTAGGATCAAATCTTGGCTCTCTAGCAAGAAAATAACTGAGGGAGCTTAGAAAGAAGGATTTATTACTTATGTCATACAGCTGATAAATAAAATGCCAATATTTATAGTCTTTACCAATAAATCGTTTTTCATCTTTTCTTGCTGATGTCATAGTCCATGCCTTGCATTCTTCTCTCTCACCTTTGATGAGTTTACTTGATCTCCACAGTGTGGGACAGAGGTCAAGATTCTTCTTAACTACTGCCATTGTTCTTGAGCACATATTGAGATAATTTTCCACTACAAGGGCACAAACAAGACCAAAAATGCAGTCTCAGGCCTGCACAAGAGAAATATTCTGGATCCCCTGTTGGATTGGACATACCTCATATCTTATAACGCCACCAAATACATTTGGACACATTTTCTGGTGTCTGAAGTGTGAACCCCAGGAGAAAGGGCAGGGAAGGAATTATATGACTTTCTCCATGTAACAGTTCACAGCTTCTTTCTTGCTGTCCTTCCATTAATTCAGGGTGAGAACAGACCTATCAGATAGTGTGTAACTCATAGAAAGAATAGTCTTCATTGTATGTAAAACCGAAAAGTTTTCTTCTCTCCTAGAAATTACTTGTGGGCTGCATCCCTCCATTGAAAAAGCAGAGGCCATTTCTACTGGAAGCACATTCAGAAGTAATGTAACCTTTGTGTGCAGCTCTGGATACCATCTCATTGGGCCCCAGAATATCACATGTCTTGCCAATGGGAGCTGGAGTAAACCCCTGCCATTGTGTGAAGGTATCTGTTTGGTTTCATGTCCTGGAACATTCTGATCTAGGATAAGCAATAGCTCCTCCCTTATGCATGCATATCATAAAATCCCACTGAGTTGCTTTGGAGAAGTGATTCTGTAACATGGGGTTTCTGGAGTATCTATCAGTGGCAAGAAATAATGATTTCCATCTTTCTGCCCTACTGGCCCCAGTATGAAGTCATAAATGTGTCCTCACTTCCCCATTTTGCTGGGGCTTTTCTCTGTCACCAGGAGGAGCTTCTTTTCTAGGTCAACTACATTTCCTTCCCAGGGATACAGAATCAATGTTCTTCATGATTTGTTAGTCTGTGGTGACTTTAAACGTACTGTGTTATTAATTCAGGAAATGTTTGAAGTCCGGGACTAATATCAAGCTGAATTAATAAGACCCCTTCCTTTGCAGAGACCAGATGCAAAATTCCAGTTTCCTTGCTGAATGGGAAAGCAATTTATGAAAACAATACAGTTGGCAGTACAGTAACATATCTCTGTGAGAGGGGATACAGCTTGGAAGGAGAACCAGCAGCAGAATGCACAAGAGATGGAAGATGGAGTAATCCCTTGCCTCTCTGTAAACGTGTGTGTTTGCTTTGTAATGGAAAAGTTTATGCAGAGAAACAATAGGAGCACTTACTGATACAATTTAAAGCATTAATTTCTCTGAGTGTATTTTTGTGACAGTAAAAGAACAAGCTGTCTTCTGCATAGCTCCTTGTAGTTGGAAAGATGATATAAAATGGAGTTATTATAGTCAACCAGTTAACACACAGTTGAAGCCGGTGAGAGAATCATTTGGAGGAGAATGCAAAAGGGAGACTTTATTGTTATCCATAGGTGACATATTGACAGGGTATAAAGGAAAAAGTGCCAGACTCTTCTCAGAGTTGCACAGTGGTAGGCTGAAAGGCAATGGACACTAGTTGCAATAAAGGAATATCAGTGAAGTTTTTGAGGAAACTTTTTGCCATGAGCAGAGTCAAACAGAGGAACAGAGACCCAGAGACAACATGAGATCTCCACCCACAGAGTTACTCAAATTTAACTCAAATTTCTGGTTGGGTTCCAGAGCAACTTCTGACCTAGTTGGCCCTGCTCGGAGAACCAATTGGACTCAATGGCTGTATAAATTCTTCTGCAATTCTGAGAAACAGCACATTATGTGCAAGTGCACTGCCCACAATGGCTTTTCTTGTTGCTGTATGTGTCTGTAACTAATTTTAAGACCTAGTGTAGTCTTAGGATGTTTAATTGAGACATTTAATTTTTGTATCACAAAGTATTTATTCATTTTAGTATCAAGAAACTGACATACTGCTTTTTATAGAGCCAATATTTTCCCCATTGGTGATGAGATCAATAGACCATGCAAAAATAGCCCAGCAAGCTTACAGCCAGCAATAAATAAAATTAGAGAGATTCTAAACTCTAATGAATGTCACAGTAAGTCTCTAATCAAACATCTGAATTTTTGCTGCTCTTTATTGATCCAGCCCCTTCGAACATGAAGTAGGATAGGTCTGATTCTCTTCTATAGAAAGGTTATGGTAAACAGGAAGGACAAGAGAGAATGATTTCACAATAACAAGTAGGATATTTCTCCCTTAAATCCTTAGTATGTCCTCTCCTGGTATCACCCAAGCATGGTAGCTAGCCATGTGACAGCAGTGAATTAGACATTTTTTGTTATTATTTTATGACTCAGATCTCATAATTTCAAATCAAATTACAAATTGGACTCATGTGCAGCATCCATTTCTATTGCTTTTCATATGTTTTAGGTTTGAAATTTGCAGAAACTATTCTAAAGTCATCTCCCTTTCTCTCTTCCTCTTTTTCTTCCCTTATTCTTCTCCCTCACACCCTTTCTTTGAACAGCAAACCCTTGTCCTGTGCCTTTCATAATCCCAGAGAATGCCCTTCTGTCGGAGGTGGATTTTCATGTTGGCCAGAATGTATCCATCAAGTGCAGGCAAGGTTACCAGCTGAAAGGGCAGTCTGTGATCACCTGTAATGCTGATGAGACCTGGACTCCAACCACAGCTAAGTGTGAAAGTAAGTACAAGACACACAGTTCCACATGGATTGATACTTTCCAGAGAGCTCCAAGAATCTCTAGAGAAGAGCTGTGTCTTCTTTCTTTCTAACAGAGTTGTTCCTTTAAAAGGGTTCAGAATATGTCTGTATGGCTTGGTGCTTCAACAAGCACTGCTTACTAGGCCCTTTTGTAAATGTGTTCTTAATTTACCTTTTGCAAGCCCCGGAGCTGGGATTGGTTGTTGGATACCCTAAATACCCTAGGAATGATTCCCATGAGATTATGGGTGATGAGACAAGAGTTGCAGGAAGATACGTTGCCTTTTTTTTGTATTTATTGATACAGACAGAGGGCAGTGTCCTTTTGTAAGCATGTTAGAAAGGCTTTTGACATCTTGCAAGCAGTATTGTTAGCTTCATGGGGTCACAGAAAGGCTTGGATTGGAAAGGACCTTAAAGATCATCTAGTTCCAAGCCCTCTGCCATGGGCAAGGATGCCATTCACTAAATCAGGTTGCTCAGGGTCCCATCCTGACCTTGAACACTTACAGGTATGGGGCATCCACAGCTTCCTTGGGCAACCTGTTCCAGCACCTCATCACTGTCTGGGTAAAGAATTTCTTTCTAATATCTAAACTAAACCTGCCTCTTTTCAGTTTAAAACCATCACTTCTTCTTCTGTCTCTATCTTCCCACATAAATATTATCTCCTCTTAATAAGACCCCTTAAGAAACTGGAAAGCTGCAATGAGATCTCCCTGAAGCCTTCTACTGGGTCCATGCTGAATAATCCCAGCTTTCTTGGCCTGTCTTGGTAGGAGAGATGCTCCATCCCTCTGATCATCTTTGTGGCCCTTCTGTGGACCCACTCTAAGAGATCAGTATCCTTGTACTGAGGATCCCAGATATGGATGTAGCACTCCAGATGAGGTCTCACAAAGGCAGAACAGAATGAGACAGTCTCCTCTCTCACCCTGCTGGTCACACTTCTTTTGATGCAGCCCAGGATACAGTTGGCTTTCGGGACTGCGTCTGAAAATGCAGTTGTGGGCTCACATCCAGCCTCTCACTAAAAAGGACCCCCAAGACCTTCTCAGGGTTCTCCCACTCTGCATTCATGTTTGGGATTGCCCTGACCTGAGTGCAGCACTTTGCACTTGGACTTGTTGAACATCATGGGGTTCTCATGAGCCCACTTCTTAAGTTTGTCCAGATCCTTGAACTCCGTTGCTGATTTATCACCAGAGGTGTGTCTGTGGTACCTCCCTGGACTGTGTCCAGGGCAAAAACCTGTATCATGTAGGCTCTGCAGTTCACCAACATCTGGATGGTTTCTTTTGTTTAGAGATCTCTTGCGGTCCCCCAGCTCATGTGGAGAATGCTCTGATTCGTGGTAGCTTCTATCAGTATGGAGACATGATCACCTATTCATGCTACAGTGGGTACATGCTGGAGGGGCCCCTGAGGAGTATTTGCTTGGAAAATGGAACATGGACAACACCACCTACCTGCAAAGGTAAGTCTTCTTTATTAACAGAATGATAGCTTAACTTGCCATAAACACAGAGGTCTCATCCTAGGTGCAATAAAAATAAAAGTGACATTTTTGCTAGTTTTAGTGCAGTCATGGTTTTACTCAGAGCATTTAATTTCAGGTTATTGCTTTATTTCCAAGTTAAAGAAAGGCTTCCATAATTTTTCTCTTTAGTCCTTGCTAGTCTTATGGTTTCTTTTGCTACAGTGTTGTATCCCACACCTAAGATCTTTTCTCCTGATCTTTTGTGGGAAAGGGACAGAACGAGTCATCTTCCTGACAAGCTGAGCTTTTCAGATAAGCATTGCAAGTCAGTTTTTCACAGTCAAAAACTGAACACTGCAGAAACCAAAATAGAACAAATGGGTGCTTAGTCTCTCACTGTTTTAGGTGTGGGAGCTCCTGAAAATCAATTTGCAGTAAGATGTAGATCGATATATCTCTAAACAATACACACTGGACACTCTAGAAAATACATAGATTTAACAATATACGAAGTCCAAGCTTTCTACACTTGGCAGGTATTTGCAATTTCTTGGTCTGTTGACCTAAAACATCCACTTTTTTTAAAGAAAAATGTTAACTCTTCCATTAGAAGATTCAAATAAATAAAAAGTTCTGAACAGAAAATGGGGGAAACAAACAAAAAAATTAAGACGATAAACTCAACAGTAAAGAACATGTGTAAGCATATTCAAAAACTGACTTAAAGCGATGGATGAGGCACAGCAAAAGAGTTCAGGGTCATAGGGCTTTGGCGAAAGACACCTTGCTATCTGCCATTTCCTTATCAGAAGCTTGGCTTGCCCTCTGCTGCTGGATAGCTGTGAAGCAGTGAGTTAGCTGCACCTTGAAGTCCTATTTCACATTGTGGAACAGTCACCATGACAAATTGAGCCTTAGGTATTCTATTTAGAAAGCAAAAAACCTTGCAACACAGTAGTGGCCAATCACAAGCAGCCCCGTTGTGTAACATGGCCAGTCACAAGCAGCCCCATTCCTCTTCACACAGAAGAAGAAAACTTGAAGGAACTCACCTGGGAACATTGGGCCCATTATCAGAATTGTGAGGTCAACCTCTCCTCCTGCAAGTCTCAGCTCCCCATGTCAAAACACAAGCAACAGTTCTTCCTTCCTCAGGGACTTTCTGTTTAGGTCAGAAGCCATTTGGAGATAGAGGATTCTATACTGTGGTAAGCCTGGCAAATCATGGACCCCCCTTCAGTTTTTTTATATGAGTTCTGACAGCAAAATATTATGAATGCTTACACCTAAACTCTTTCATAGAGTTGCCCTACTCTATGAAAGCAGGCACTCACCTAAATTCCTGTATCTGATACTTATAACATCTTGCCTAAACATCATGGATCAGTAGAGTCTTGTGAGGAGAACCAGAACCAAACAAGAGGGCTTGCAACTCCTGAATATTTCAGGAATATAGTAGCTTCTCCTGAGAAACAGGTTTGTCTTGGGTTTGTGACCGTGGCTTGCCATGGACATGAAGAATTACCCATCAAGCAGCCAAATAGAAAAGATTTGAAGGAAAGGCATCCAAGTTACTTCACTTGTCATGATGTATCCAAAAGTCCCGTTGGAAATTTGCACTCCCAAAGCACCAGGCTATTTCTAAAAGGTTTGTATTTCTAAATTGTGATGGCTACAGAATTCAAGGCATCTCTACATAATAGCTACTTTACCTAAGCTAGAATACATTAGCAAAATTATTTGGATATTATCTGTTCTGATTATTATCTGTTCTGATTGTAACACTTTCGATTGTTCAACTGTCCCTTTAATATCACCTCTGGGTGATACTAGCTTTACTTTTCATTCTTATTAAATATTTATTAGTTACAAAGAACCCCTCTACTTTATGCCAAGAGATGTAATTGTCTGCCAGGAAAGGTTCATGCCACTGATTACTAGCAACCAAGAAGGGCTAATCTGCAAATCACTGTCAAACATTCTGTTTGCAACACGGCAGTGTCTACTGAAACTGTTCAGAGGAATAAGTATTAGGGAAAATCAGTTCCAAAAAACACAGTAAAGAGGTGAACAGATGATGAGAGTGGAAAACAAAGCAGGATAACCTGTGTATTAGAGGAAGGGAATAACAATTTCCCTCCTCTTTTCTAAGAGGGGGCTTAAAAAGAACTAAAGATATTTCTGAGAGGACCGTCTTGAATTTTCATAACATATGTCAAAGTGGTCTTTCAAAACTGCTTTATAATTCATGTGAGTGATTTTCCTAACAAAAGTCCTACAGGACCCAAGCCTTTGTGGTCTACATCAGAAACAACATGAAAGCACTCTTTGTAATGACTCATGCTGCATTTCTTGTTTATGGCTGTGTGAGTTGATCATTAATGTGTCCTAAGCCTGCTTGAAACATTTTGTCCCGGTTGTACAGGTTAGTTAATGTAAATATTATAATTAAAAAGCAGACTTCTTTAGCTTCTTTGGAAGAGCTCTCAGCACAGCTGCACTTGCCTAAATCACCACTGGTTACAGGCTGCTGGCCAGATCCTGATCTGAGTTTCAGGGGTGAGAAGTATTAGCCTGGATCTGCTGATTGTAAATATCTGCAGGACTTGTTAGGCTGCACAGATGCATACAGCTTGCCTGACTCCAGTTTCTTCTTTCTGAAGTGCTCTAAAACTGTCATCTGTTTGCCCTCTTCATATCTTGCTGACTGTAAGTGGTCCATGTGGAGCTGTCAACCAGAAAGTTTGTACCCCATCAACAAACAAGAACATTAAAAGAAGGAAGCTGGGGCCTGAAGAAATTTTTTGCAAAGCTGAGAACGGATAACAGAATTTATTTTTCCCCTTCTGACATGTTTGACTTGAGCACCATAATGCTTTTGTGTCCTGTGTAGATAAATTTACAAGGGGATGTATAAAAGATTGATACCATGGGTGTGAGATTTATTTCCATTAACTAAAGACACAACTGATCATTCCTATTCTCTCCTCATCACATCAGGACTGCATTTGCTCTGCCTGCTTTTATAGTAGGNGGGGGGGGAGAGAGAGAGAGAATGAGACAACAGCTTAACCACTTAAATTCCAGTCCCAATCATTTTTCTAGTCTTGTCTATTGATAAGAATAATCCTCACAGCTACAGACAAGTCATCTCTTCTTGCCTAAATTGGTGTGTAACAAGTGCACATCTAGGGATGATACGTTCTCATTCAGTTTCACAACCAGGACTTGGGCAGAAAACCAGGAAAAGCCTATCTCTACCTGACATCTGATTGCTGAGTAGTGTGGAGTTGCCATCCAAGGCAATTTTTGTAACTCATTAATACCTGCATCTTCTGTATTGACAGAGAGAGAAAATACATTTCAGAAACCTTATTTCATGGCTTTGAATTTAATGTGGGATATCATTTATGCATGAATCTTTTATCTCACATCCCATTAGACATTCGAGGAATATTGTTTAAGTGGCGTAGATCACACAAAGCTTTAAATGGTTTTTTCATTGCAGAAGAGAAACCTGTTTGGCACACTGTTCTGCTTTAGTCAACACCCAGAGACAATCTGTCTGTGTAGTAATAGGTATTTTTACAACAAAAATTTTCAAAATCACAGTTAAAATGTTGCAAATTATGTTAACCTTTCAGAGGTCTCTTCCCATTCTCATTATCAGCTGACACTTGTTGGGAGGGGTCTTGAGATTGAAAAATAAAATGGCAGAGCTTTGGCCTCATTTCAACCTCCAATACTCCAAGCTGTAGCTTGCATTTTGGCATGGCTTGATTCCAGGAATGACTCAAGTTTGTCTCTCTGAGGGAAAGATTTGCATTCTTTCCAATGTGGATTTCAGGTCTGAACAGTGTTTCAGTGTGCCAATCCACTGTCTGTATTTAATGCTAATATCAAGATCTGAAACACTCAAAGCTTAAATGCATATTTTGCTCATCTAATAACTAATTAAACATAGAAGTTCAGATGCATTTACAGTTCAGATTGAGTTTCCTGAGATTACTGTCAGTCTGATTATTTATTTTTGTAGTATTGTCTTGAAGCCACAGTTTTTAATTTTCTCTGTATAGTATGTACAGTCTTGACAAAGATTGCACTTTCTCCAATGATCTTTAAGTACAACATGTTTGTGCATAGCTTCCACCTGATTTTCTAAAGTAGTCCTGGTTTCTCTGGAGGTATGCATCAAAATATGGTACAGTGTCACAGAAGGGACAAAGGAGTCCAGAGTCTGTCCAGTCCAGGCAACATATTGGCCCAGCATGATAGATTGCACTCCAAATTCCTCACTTTTTTGATCAGGTGCTTGTTAATAGAAATGGAAGCCGAGGAGCACCAGTCGGCATGAATGCTAGGTGAGGTTTATAGTCACACTTTGAGTTCCAGAGATGAACACTTACTGTGCCACTGCTGTACCCTTTTTGGTCACTCCTCCTGCTGGATGATAGTGCAGTAAAAATTGCCTGTTCTGTCACACAGTTAATCTTAGACATACTGTGTATTATGCCAGATGGCATTATCTTGGTGTTTCACACCAAGGTTAGAAGAAAGATTGGTTCTATTCCAGAGTCAATTTACAAGGCTTGGGGGAAGGGGTGAGGAGGGTAATAGGTTTTTATGGTGTATTTTATGGGTATTTTCATTTTGTTTTACAAAAGTTAGTGGGAAAATCAGATAAAGGTAGTGTCGACCTTGAAAAACTATCCAAATAATTTATTCAACTATAAATATGTCTACATTTTCATTCTTTCCATGGACAATTTTTTGATTATCTTAATGATTCCCACACTCTGGCTCAGAGTACCTAATCAAACACACAGAGCTAGAAGATGACATAGCCCTTGAAATCAAAATCAAGCAATGTTTCTGAACTTCACTGGCTTTGTTTGTTCTGCTCTAAGCTTTACAACTGCAAAGGTCTGTGCAAGATGCTGAGTGCCTGTGCTCCCAGTTCACTGTCCTGAGTTTGTAATGACCTGGCTGTGTTTCCAGCTGTCTGTCGGTTCCCGTGCCAGAATGGCGGCGTCTGTGAGCGCCCCAACGCCTGCTCCTGCCCAGATGGCTGGATGGGCCGTCTCTGCGAAGAGCGTACGTATATCATCCCAAACTCTGGTCTTAAGGGTGTCGTAGGTAAGACAAGTGAATTTACTGCAGTGAAACAGAAAAGGCATAGGAGCTGAAACCATAAAAATCATTAATATATTCTGCTTGACAAATAAAAGAGAAGAGAAAGGTATATATTTGGCTCGCTTCTAGAAAAGTAACCATTCCCTTACATCTTCAGAGCAAAACAAGCACTTCTTAAATTGATATGATTTTGTTTCTTGGTGCTCTTTCACTGTGCTTGAAGAACACCTTGTTTCAGTTCTCCAAAGTCTTTTTCTAACAGCAATACCTGATAGTTTTGGGGAATGAACAGGGATTAGGACAGAAGAGACTTGCTGAGACTATTCTGCTGGTGGCTGCATTAGTTTCTTAGCTTCCCTTTTTATCAGTCTGAGGTTATGAACCTCATCAATTCATGTTCAAGTAATGTAATGTGTCACCTTTTCCATGCTGTCCCTCTTGACCTATGTACTTGTACCTCACAAATTCTAGACTGGCTTTTCCTGTCATGGATCTCCAAATTATTCAAGAGCTGGATCTGTTCTCACTGAAAAGAGCCAAATCTGACTCTTGGCTCTGTCAGATATTCCCTGGGTGACATTGGGGTGCCATTTGATCCATGTTTCTCTTCATGGTGATATAGAACAAGAAATTTGAGAGATTTAACCCTTTCAGGCTGGCATAGCTGCTGCATGAAGAACTTTATTATTGTACATGTAGTAAGGCATGGATAGCAAATGGAAGTGCCCTTACTTAGTATTTAATATGTAGTATGGCCCTGATGTAAGGTTTTAGCGTGTCCAAGATCTACAGCAGGTGTGGTGTCACTGTCTCCAAATCTGAGTCACTGCCCTTGACTCTGAGGATACATAAAAACCTACAAAAATTGTGCACATTCTCATCTAATACTTAGAAAAGAATATGATTCAAGTATTTAAAACGTATCATATGTTAAAATCGTCCTCTGAATCTATCTCTGCAGTTTTCAAGTGTTCTCTGTGATAGTGCCACTTGCACATGGCACAAATTAGTGATAATACAGATTGAGAACAAGAGGTTCAGTAAGTTTTGTCTTTTTGCATTTATGGAATACTCCAGCTATGTGGTACTTTCCAACAGCCCCTCTTTTTCTCTCCCTGTGCCTGGCAGTATCACCACAGCCATACATGCAGCTTAGCCCTGTAAGTCTCACAGTCTCAGCAGATGAAGATTGCACCCTGTGTCTGACAAAATTGTGTTTGGTATCTCACAATTGATTTTATTAGTTTCATCAGTAATGACACTTGAAGCATGCTCCAGAACCACCCATTTCCTTTATGATCCCAGACATTTCAATCATCATCCCAATTCAAACTGGCAGCTGCCTAGCCAGGTCATACTTCATGCAGGTACAAGTAGCCTTTTTTTTTTCTTTGGTTTTNTTTTTTTTAACTTTGACATACATAGTTAGAAGAGGGGAAAAAGTTCCAACAATTGGTCAGTGAAACAATAATTTTGCGTTGCTTGTCAAACAAGGTGCACCAGTGAACAGAAAAAACAGGCTTAGTTGAAGTTGAGGGCCTGTTCTGGAAGCCCAAAGAATTTTTGAGTGCTTGCACTGAGCACTGATCTGTCAGTATCAGGCCACAGTAAGGCCACTGAGAGAATTCAGTCACCTTGTAGTTCATAGTACATTAAACAAAAAAAGATAAGATTCATCTTCTTGAGTGAGTTCTGACCATTCTAAAAAACTTGCAGTGTACAACAAGTTTAATGATATAGAAAAGTATTTCCTGATGATACAGGTTAGTTTTGTGAGGTCCATGGAAATTCAAAATTATTTCCTTTTCCAAGCTGACTGCACCTGCTCAGCTTGATCTTTGCTGTTCAACAGCAGCAGAACCCCTGCCTCAGTCTTCTGCAACCCCCACCCACCTTCCCAGTATTAAACTCTACTGGAACTGCCACTTGAAGGTCCAAATTTGAGACCCAGCTGAACTCTTGCTCTTCTTAGAGCATGTATGCTCAAGTACTTTGTTCACTTAGCATAGTGGAGGTGATAGTTTTGTGAAGATACTTAAAGCATGAACATGTGGGAGTTTTGCAGATCTGCTCACAGGAGCAGTGTAGCTGCTGTGTCCAGAGGTCATCAGCTGCTTGGTATATGCTTTGTTTCTTCCCCAAAGCTTCCAACCCTAGTCTTTTTCACCCAAAATACTTTGCATCCAAGCTGCCTTTCCCCGAGGGGCTTATGGTTTCACCTGCCTCAGCATGTTTTCACTGGCCTAGACAAAGTGCTTTTCTATGGACAGGGCATAGATTAACTTGTTTTGGATGCTACATCTGCAAGCCCAGAGAATTTACAAACAATCCAATTTTTTGTAATTGAAGCATGGACTGGTTTTGTTAGGACCATCACAGGAGTGGACAGTGTCTGGATATTACATGTGAGATACAAACAGCTCTGGTTCATTTCCCATGAACACAGAGCCTACAAGCATCTGAAGGACTCCAGTAGCTGGTGAAGCAATTGCTCCAGCCTGTCCATTTCTTTGCCACTACTTTTTGTCATATCTGTCGGCCATGCCAGTTGTATTGCTTCTCATTCCTGGTGGGTAGATCCTGCTCAGTTCTGCTGATATTCCATGCAGACACTTCAAGGGGCAGTGGAGGTTCTAGTTAAATGTAAGTTCATCTCTTGCATGCTCTGTTCTTTGCTTCCATGGGAGATAATTCTTTTCTCTGGTTCTCTTCTCCTCTCCATAGCAATATGCATCCTGCCATGTCTCAACGGAGGTCGCTGTGTCGCCCCTTACCAGTGTGACTGCCCCCTCGGATGGACTGGATCACGCTGCCATATGGGTAAAACCTCTCACCTGCATTTTTTTCTCACTTTTTACAACTCTACTAGGAATACCTGGCACAGTTCTGTAGGGACTCATAGAATTCTTAAGCTTGACACAGGAAAGCCCAGGCCTACAATAATAGTCCTTGAGGTTTGCTGTTCCCAGCTGTAACCTTCTTTCAGACAAGTCCCTCCCTGATGAGTCTTTAAAACTCTCAGAAGAGCTTGCTCTGAAAAAGGACAGACAGTATTCACAAAAGTACTCTCTGCAAAAAGCAGTGTAAAGGAGAAGGAGTTTCCAGGGAGAAAAATAAAACTTCTTTTCAATTCCAGATGCATGATTTTCATTTTCATCTTCAAGAAATTCAGGTCATCATTAAATTCGCAAATAAGCTACAGGTATTATAGAGGCTTTTCACCACATAGCTGCCTGCTTTGGTGGAGTCCCACTAATTGCCTGGGTACTGAAACAGGAAAGAGAGCATACCAAAGCAAGGATTTAAAGGTGGTTGAGTTTAATGGTGGTTGAGTTTATGGGTATCTTACATTAGGTGTCATCTAAGTTCTCTGAAAAAATTCAATGTGCACTTCTTTTTATTAGATCTCTTACTTGCACCTAACCAAAGGTGAAGATCATGGAGCACACAAAAATGTGTGGGGTAGGAGGGGAGTGATTCTAGTGCCCAGGTTTGTGTCCTGACCAGTCCATTTGTGTGAGATGAGGTTGGCTGCAGTTATGGAAAATATTTGAACCTGAGTTTAGAATATGGGGTTCCATATCAAAACTGAGCAAACACCAGGTTTTGAAAGACTTTTCCCTGTGAAAACACAGTAAAACTGAGCAACTGAATGATTACTGAAATGTCCTTCAATCATTATTAAATCTTAAACACTTAGAAATATCAGCTATTTTAAAAAATATATTTCATTTTCTTCACTGTATTTTTATTAAGGTCCAGGTGCACCTTAACTGATTTTTAACAGACTTAACATGAAACCCCAGTTTTGCCTTCCTGCAAGATTTAAAGTAGCTGATGGGGTGAGCTGGGAAGGAATCCATGCCTCTGTTAATGATGTTCATAGTATTTGTTTAACTGATATGAACATTGAATCTGAGGGATAAGTTGTGCAGTGCAATACATATATTGCAGTGCAATACACTGCAAACCCAACCTTCTGCAGAAAGCTGAAGTACCAGAGAGAACATTTTAACTCTGAATTATTGTCTTTTGAAGGGACTCTTGCCTAACACATAATGCATCATTTCCTCTCACATTTCACAAGCTTTGCAGCTATAATAGGTGCTTGAGGAGGATAGATGGCTCCTTTGCTTTTTGGCCAGCAATTCAAATCTGTACAGGCTTAACTTGCTTTTCAGTAGCTAAAGGGAAAATTATAGTGAACAACTGCATCTACATCATAAACACTGCTTATGAAGTTATTTAATCACTTCTTGTTTCAGCTACTGATAGTGACATTTTGCTGTGATAGAGAAATACTTCAGTGACAGCTAAAGATGTTTTGGTCATATGCTTCATTCCAAAATCAGAAGTAATTTTCAACATTACGTACTTGGTGCACTTAATTGTACATGGATGGCCTATCACTATAGTGTCCTGCCATTGTTTGTTCTTGTTTGGCCCAGAGGAATTGTAGTAGGCTTTTTGCATTCCTGTGACTACTCATTTCCATTTCCTGTAATTCCATAATAATCAGTGGTTCCTGACGCATATTCCTTGCAAAAATATTACCCAGCCTTTACCCTCACTAGTTTTTTTAGGTCTGTCCTCCACATATGGCATTGTCTGCTTCAAAGTATTCACATCTTTCCTGCAATATAAATGTCTGCGTTTGAAGGACATCATTAAGTGTGTATCTAAATTCGTTCTATAAATTGTGTGGTTGTTCACCTTTCAATCTCAAAATTGATAGGAAGACTTGAAGCTTTGACTTTTGTTTGGTTACTTGATGCCCTTGGGTTAGACTGTCACACCAAAGCATGTTCAACCAGGCTCAGCACAACCTGTAAGGCAGACAAGGGTTTTTTCCTCTAACACCCTGTTGCACCTAGTCTCACCTCCCAGTGCTATGCAGTGTCTTTCACTACCTTACTGTCATTCTCTCCTTACTTTCCTTGTCTCTATACAGCAGGTGCTTTTGCTTGAAGCCTTACTCCTTGTTTGCTATTGACCCACACATGGCTTTCTGACCTTTAGCTTCCCCTGCTTATGCTGTCTCTTTCTGTGGTTTTTTGCCCATGTGTGGTGTCTGCTTGTCCTGGCTAGTGTTAAGCTGTCACATTCCTTTAACAAAAAAAAAAAAAAAATCTACATTTTATTCCTGTTCTCCTGTTCATCTTCTGATTCTTCTAATTCTTCCTCCTGCTTCTGCTTGCATTCCTCCGTTGTCTTAATTGAATCTTAATTGAAATCAAAAACAACAGAATTTTTAAGGCAATGTAAAATTACATAGTGGCTGTTTCATGCAGCTCATACAATGCATCAGACAGCAACAATAGTAGCAGGAGTCAAATCACACTTAGCAGATGTGCTTCTCAGGCTAGCCTTTCCATTCTTAACGGAAGGCAGGATGGATTTTCAGTGCCCTGCTACTAAATCAGCTTGCTGTGGATGTGCTAATTAATGCAAATTTGTGTGTGTTTGTGTGCAGCCATTTGCCAGTTGCCTTGCTTAAATGGTGGGAAGTGCATACGACCAAATCGGTGCTACTGTCCCTCCTCCTGGACTGGACCTGACTGCTCTAGGTAAGTGTCACTGAGCACTATCCCAGAGCTAGGCAGAATCACATCCTACTGAACTCTAAATCTGAAGAATAGGCAAATAATTTTAATGTTTTGAGCATCTCTAGATTCTGTAGATCAGTAACCTTTAGGTGACTCAGGATTTATGGGCAATATGTAAAGACCTTGGGAGAGTACTCCGCAAAATGATTGCCAGACTTGTAGAAAACACAGAAAATTGCATCTTTACATGTAAGCAGGCAGGCAAACCACAATTTTTAGACTGATTTTTCATTATATAAATGGAAGCGGGGGTTTGACACGTAATACAGAATGTTCTTCAGGAAATTTTGGTGTCTTACTGTTTACTAGTCTTCATTTTGAGCGGTATATACCTCAGCTGGGTCCATGCTTCTCGGCCTTTTGGCTAAGATCAGGTGTAGTATCTGTTCTTATCAGTTTAATATCTGATACATCCTTGATGAGAGGACTTCATATTAAACGGATTTTTGGTCTCTTTTTTTTTGTTTTTTAGAGACTGGATGTGGCACTTGACACCATGATCTAGTTGAGGTCTTAGGGCTGGGTTGGACTTGATGATCTTGAAGGTCTCTTCCAACCTACACATTCTGTGATTCTGTGTGATTCTGTATGTTCAAGACTTGGGGTCATGCAACAGTTGTCATAAATAATCAGTCATGTTACACCCAGCATTGAGTGATGTAATCATTTAGAGAGTACAACAAGGTGCCCTCTGAGGCAAGGCTCACTTCAAATCTCCTGGCAGCTCTAGGGCCATGATAGCAAAAATGTATATCCCTCAACTCACACAGGCTCCTGCTGAGCCCAGTGGTCATTATCCTGGAGAGCTAAATAAGAACCACATCAATATTAATATTTATTAATATTTTTCTGCAGGGAACAGATGAAGCCTGTGACATTGTATTCTTTTCTGTTCTTCTTTCCGGATGGATATTTACAGACATTCTTTCCTATCTCTCTGATACACAGTTTATCTTAAAGCTATAGGAGAGATGCTTGATGAAAAATCAGTTGTCCAAAATGAATAGTTTTAATTTGTCAGCTGTGATTATATGTGCCTTAGTGAATCAACTTAAATGTATTTCCAACAAACAGTGTCTTTTAGCTTAGATTGAAAGGTATACATCTCAAGTCTGGTAGTATTTCCATTTAGGACTTGACGCAGAGAAGCCCAAATCCAGTGGGCATAATAGCTAATAGCTATCTCATGAGAGCTAAAGCAAAGTTTCAGGCTATTCACAAACCAGACTATTCTTGGCTTCTTTTGTAGGTTTGGTTTGGTTTTTTTTTTTGTCCAAGTCCGTAGCTCTAAGTTCTAAAATAATACAGGCAAATGACATGATAGCAGAGATTACCTGCTGCAGGTTAACAAGGTGTGGTTTTATAAGGGGAAGCTGAAAGGTCCCAAAGCTTTTATCAGCATGCAGAACAAGACTAATTCCAAACTACTCTGTGATGAGCCATGACTTAAATTAAATGTCAGCTATGTCTATTCCCCATGCCCACTCCCTCCCCCTCTTTGAGGGCATTCTAAGCCTTGGTATACTTTCAGACACCATAGTCTTGTGCCTCACTGTTGATCATTTGGTATGTTCAGCACACCATTGATTTTATTTTGTTTGGATTTTTTGATGCAGGAAACGGAAGGCTGGATTCTATCCCTTTTAACATCAGCACAGCAATTCTACATTCAGATATCTTGCTTCAGCCTAAGCACCAGGGCTTGGATTCTAATGCATTGTAAATCAAATTCATTGTTTCTTTTCTCACACCTCTCCCCCACTCCCTTGTTTTGTATTTTATTTTGTGATACATCTTTCAATTTTTAAGGAAATCCTCTTTATTTTTCATTTATAAAAGTATTATCAAATGTATGCTGCTACACAGGTGTCATACACACATACACAAATGCAAAGATTCCTACCATCCACTGAGGAAGTGGTTGTTTAAAGTGAAGTCCTTCCCATTTCTTACAGTAAGTAAGCTAATTAAACTGTACTATACTGCCAACTATGATTAAACAGAATATGGCAGTTTTGCTTACCAGCTGCCAAAGCATACTACTGTCCAGCAACTCAACAGTAAACAGTGTTACACAAGGCGAATGAGCCACTAAACTCTGCATTGGGCCTGTCTTTGAACTTCAGCTGATAAGAATTGTAACTGCATGTGATAAGGTCTATGTTGTAACCACAGTTTCTGGTGAGCATAAAAAGAAGATTCTGTAGTGTAGTTTATGTGACATTAACTTCATTGGAGAGTGACTTAATGGGAAGCATCAGCATGAGTTTTACCTAAGATTTCTTAGTAAAAGAGATGAGGGGACATCATCTCATTCAGAGAAGAAAGGATTAAGTTTCGCCAACAGGAACCTTTGAGGCTTTCTGATCTACAGGCCATCCAGGTGTAACTCTAAACTGCATAATCCAGGATCCAGCAGTAGGAAGCAGGTGGGTCTCTGAAACTTGCACTTTCCATTTGCCATGGGACACTCTACCTGCCTGCAACCACCATCCCTTTCCAATACAAATGGATTACATATCTAGCAGCTATCTGCTAGGTGAATGTTTTTGATATCTGAGGTTTGGGTCCCAGTATTTGACTGCCCCTGAGATGGAGAAAGAAGGTATTAGATACGTTTACAGGTGAAAGTTTGTTATCTGCTTGCCAAAATGTTGTGGGTTTTGTTATGCAGAATCCTCAAAACACTGGAAAAGGCCTCTCTTGAGAACACACACAGGCCAATATGCTCAGCTGACAGAGAAATACTGAGAGCACACTTATTATCAGATTTCTCATTCTCAGACTGGTGATCCCATTATGTCTGAGAAAACACACACACAAATGCCATCAGTAAGTCACGCTCTGATGAATTGTAATGTTAAAATTTATGATTAAGTAGGGTGGTGGAATTACAAGGCAGAAATCACATGTATTTTTCCAAGTCACGTGTTTGGTAATTGTCATAGTTAGCAAAAAGTCAGATCTATGAAAAAAGATCTTAGAACCTGAGAGTCATTGATTAGAAGCTCCATTTTCCCCAATAATAACAGAGAAGTGTAATTTGGAGTTATCATTGGGAAATAAAAAGGAGAAATAAATTTTACCTTCTGTAGCTTCCTATTCCTGTTTAGTTACCCTTGAGATTAAGAGTGTGCAGAACTGCCCCACCCCCCTTCATGGATGCACCTTCCTTTTATGCATGAACCCTGACACAGGAAAGTGATACAACACCAAAATGAGCTCACAGTTACAGTAACAGGGCTCTAGTAAATACTGACACATAACTGATGGCTGTCAGCCCAAGACCAGAAATGGGGAAGAAAGAAACAAGCTAAGTTGTCAGCCATGGGGAGCTTTCAGCCAATTAAAAGAAAAACAGAGAGTAAAGAATAGGAGTCATTAGGGGATCAGATTAATGTGAATGTAGATTCCTTCCCAGTGGGAGCTGCAACCAGCTGAAGAGTTGTAGTTTTAAGTCCCACAACCTTCTTTTTCTAATGGACTCTGCTAGCACGTTGCAGAAATCTTCTGTCTCCCACTCCACGGCCATCAATGTTTACAGCTTTGACTGAAGTTAGTGTTCGATACGTAATGTCCACATTTCAACACACAGTCACCACCATCTGTAGGCACTTTGTTCCTTGACTCATTTGCTGCCTTAACAGCAAATGAAAGGAAGCTGTAGTGAGGAACACAGGACTTCTCAAGGGAAAGAGTGCATAGGTGGGAAAAGCAGATCTTTATTTATATGTCATTCTCATGTTTTTGTCCCTTTTCCAGTGTGCTTCTCTGGTGTGTCCTCTGACTCTGTCCTGGACATCTCCAGATCAGGACAGCAGTGATGAGGAGAGTGCTTAGATCTGGCAGGACATTGCTGGAGAGTTTAGGGCTGCAGAATAGCTTTTAGCACCCCTGCTTCACACCAGTGACTAGTACATGGAATCCTGGGATCAACCCAGTCAACACGTTTTGTAAGGAGATGTGGTGTTAGGACAGAATAGCTGAAACTAGAGGCTGTCATATTGGTGTATTGATGTTTTGATACTTGCTGGAATATTTTCCCCTCCCTACCCAGTACTGTATTGTCATTTATGTCACTGCTTGTTGTGTGGTTTAACCGACTTCCATGTGATGCACTTTACACTGTAAATAAAGTTGCACCCTGTTTAGTACCAATGTAGAGGCAACATTGTATTCTTTTTGTAAACCCTAACAACAATGATATTAAAGTACCCTTCAGGATCTGCTGGCAAAGACTACAGAAATAGACCTCCACTCAAGCAAAAAAACAAAATAATTGCCAGCAATCTTAAAAGGTTATGTTGTCCAGGTTTGATCTGCAGATAAAAATGAAGTTAGCACCTCATTTTTCAAATCCTTTCTTCTGCTAGGGCGTATTTTTAAACCTGTAAAGTCCAAATTTACCACTGACATAAAGAGACAGATTAAAACCTGCTTCACTCACCATTATCTAGTTGATGAAGATACAACTTGTTTTATTCTGCACCAGGAGTGGAATTTTTAAAGGTATGGAAATGAACAAATTCCTGGAGAAATGAGGTAAAGAATGACTGTAGCAGAAAGAAAATTCTTTTATTCAAACACCACTCCTCCAAACAAGGAATACATAAGATATTAACAGGGAAAATATTTAGGATGTGAAGTTTTTGGAGATAATATATTAATGAAGATAATACGCAAGCATAAGTGGAGACTTGGAAGTGCAAAATATGGTCAGTGTTTGATAGCCTTTTCCTAAGCCAGCAACTCAAAAGGTGGTGTGAGGTTACTATAGTGTTGTTCATGAAGCCCTGAAATTTAATGTGTATCTTACAGAAAAGATAGAAATTTGCATCTCAGATTTGCAGTACTGGAAATACAGGTAAAGATCCTGAGTGGGAACAGCTGGGATGTCTGTGCACATGGACCCAGATCTTGTGCATGCTCTAGAGAACAGCCTTATTTAAAGGGAAGTGTAGTAAGAACAGGCTCTTTCCCTGGCCCTGTTCTCTTTATTATGACCATTGAACAAGCTAAAACTCTGAAAGGAGTCTACTGACACCTATGTCTCTCTGCTTGGAAGCACACTGGAAAATGTTTGAGTGTTGACTCTGATCTCACAGGGTGGGGGGGCACGGGACCGGGTTAGTGTGTGCCAGCAGTTGTTAACATGAGGAGTCACCCTTACACTTTAACAGCCTGACCAGAGATGTCTTTTGCATCTCAGCACAGGAACAGTTTGTGCACCTCTGAATTGTCTTAGAACAGTTTGGATCCTCACTGCGGAAAGGATCCCTGCTGCTTTTACTGCACTGCAGATTCTTTTCTGGGAGAACATACCCTGGCCACACATTTCCAACAGGAAGAGACAAGAATAGCAGTACCCAGAGGCAAGCTAGGTGGAATATGCAGTAAGGTTATTTCCATTCATGCTCATGATGCAGAGCGCTTTTTCATCCATTTACATGTGAATATCCATCCCATTTACAGCAAGCTCCTCTCCCAGGAGCAGGGCTGCATTTTCATTACCCTGGCTTTCTAGCCTGACATGTTGCTAGTGCCTGCCAGTGTCAAGCTCTGCAGGCTTGCCACCTCTCCCTGCTGAGCTTGGAGCACTACAAAAGCCGATGCTCATCACAAGCTGATGGACGTGGTTCTTCAGGCTTGTCCGTCCTGCCAGATGTCCCTCCTGTAGATGGACCAGCATGACCACTTGGTGGTGTAAGAAGTATCATGCACGGCCTGGTGAAGAGGACACTTGAGTTTCTCCCAGCAGATTGTGCCGCCACAACAAAGTCACTTCAATTCTTCCCATTTTATGGGTCAGATGAGATCTTCCTTCTCTCTCAAGGTGCTGCAGATGTAAAATGACAGGTGAGATTTAAATATGATTATCATATTTACTAATGATAGCCCTTCTGCTGATGTCATCTTCACACCTCATTGCCAGCTCAGTGGACTGGCACTAACCTTAATCTTTTCAGTCTAATATCTTTTCTGAATGTGAATCTTCCTCCTTCAAATTTTCATCTGCAACCAGCATCTGCTGAACACTGATTGTCCTGAAAACTCAAGTTCTCTCTCTGTCTCCAGAAACTTTGAGACTATGAAAATGTCATCAAGCCCAGACTGACACCAGTTCTGTCTGGACCCGGAGCCTGCATGCATGGCAAAGGCCAGAAAATGACGCTGCTGGGCAAGGACAGTTTGTCACTGAGATACTGCTGGTCTGCACCACACAGCAGGCCAACAGCATGGTGAAGACTGACCCTGGATCTCCACTCAGTGCTCTCCTCTCCTTGATGACAATTTTGCTGTGCTTTATCCCAGTAGCCTCAGGAAATCAGTCTGTCATTATGCAACCAGGTGGCAAAGAACAATGACAGCTATCACTACTCCACTCCCAGCTACCGCTCACCCCTCCCGGTCATCTATACTCCGCAAATCCAGAGCTTTCCTGGCTGCCTCTTAGTCATGCCTTCCCTTCCTGTCCCCTTCTAGCTGCTTCCTCAGTACAGTCCATTTATTTCACCTTGTCTTCAATAGTTTCACTGTAGTACTTCCTTCTCAGTTGGGAGTGGCATGATTTTTTGCAGTGACTCAGAAGTCACCAGGATTCACTGGATGTGAAGCCAGCAGCCTCACTGGCTGGGAGGGAGGCACAATGTGAAGGGTGATGAAGCTCTGCAGTTGCTGTTGCACGCAGGGCTGGCAGCCTCTGCAACACACAGTGGCAGCCCTGCTAGGACCTGAGCAGTCCTTCAGCTGCTGCTGCCTCACCTTGCCTTGCCATCCCTTCCTCTTGCACCCTTTGGCCATAGTTTTCATTTTACAGATACAGGTTATGCTTGCAGCTGCTGGGGGGCTGTATCTGCATTTTCCAGGCAGACACCAGAGGCACAGAGCAGAGGTGCATCCAGATCAGCTTAAAATATCTGGGGAGAAGATGCTGTTGCCTTCTTCTGCTGCACTGCAGCAGCCTAGGGTTGCCCTTTTCCCTGACAGCTGCTCCACCATTGTGGCTCAGAACTGATTTTGGCATCTATCCTTTTGCAGCTCTGTCCAGGAAGCTGCAGTTTCATAGGTGAGGTCGTAAGCGGGGTCCTAGGCTGGTGCACAGGACAAAGGAGTCCAGCAAAATGCAGAGACCCCATCTACCTCATGTGTACATACCTCATGAGATATTGTAGGCAGATCTCAAATATTGGTCAGTGCCAAGGGAGTTATTAAGGGAATTACTGCTCTTGGCTGCTTCTGGAGGGCACAATATCAACTGACAGCCTCCAAGCCACACATAACACCAAAGCCAGGCTGCATGCCTATCCCTGGCTCAGCTGGGGAGGCAGGCAATTCCTCAAGAAAAAGGTAGGTTCACAACACCCTCCAAAAACCAAAATATTGGAGTTTGATCTTGTCCTGGCTCAGCCACTGCCTGTTCACCCTGGAAGATAGTGGAGCCAGGCAGTAACACCAGGAAATAGACATGGCAGCCCGGGAAGGACCATAGTCCATCCCTGGCAAGTAGGATGGGGGGAGGAATGCCTGCAGTGGTCACTTGTGGTGCTGAACAGGGACAGTCTTACCACTCTGCCCAGGAAGAACCTGGGCAAAAACCCCAGACCCATCTCACATAGCATGGGGCATTTGGGGAATTTCCAAAGGTGAGGCGAGATTTTTCCATGCTGGAGAGGAAAGGGTGGCAAAATGGGAGGCTGTGTGGTATGACAAGAATGAAAACCTCAGGAGAGCTGCAGTTTAGAAAGCACTTAAGTAAATGATCAGGTCATACAACCATTAAGGGTACTGAATTGCACCTAAGCAGTTAAAAACATGTTTAAGAATTCTTCTGGGCTGAAGCCTTAGTCATTACAAGATTATTATAAATATGAAAAACTGTGTCTTCCCTGCCGACTACTGAGATGCCTGCTAAGTGCCTGGCACTGAATATTTGCCATAAGCTGAATGTAGAAAGTTGATGAAAGAGGTGGCTGCCCAGTCAGGAATTGCTAGGCCAGATGTCTGGTGTGATTTTATTAAATAGCTTGGTTAACAATGTAGGGTAAGGGATAAACAGTTCATTAATTAATCATGTTTATTGCAGGGAAGTGCTATAAGCACCTGTGAGAAAAAATTACGTGAAGAAAAGATAATCACATTAAAGGGGAATGATGTGAAATTAATGTTAGAAACGACAAGAAAGTGCTTCCTGTGGGGAAAAAAAAAACAACAAAACAAACAGCAAACTAAACAAACAAACCAAACCAAAACAAAACACAAATTTAAAGAGAATGCCCCTGTGGAGGGAGGGAAGTGTGAAGGCAGGCTTTGGTTTCATGCTTGGGAACAAGCAACACTGGCAGAGTCCTAGGTAGATGAGAGAAGAGCAAAACCAAGACCAGCCCACAGCACCAGGCAAATGCAGCAACAGAGCTTGTATGAATTTTATTTCATCTTAGTTTTGGTAGTATGACTTCTCTCTGGCCATCACCAGTGAGATAATGTTGCTGCCATTCCAGTGTGTGCTGGCATATGAAGCTGGCAGCTGGTGTCCACATGGGAGGAAGAGGAGTGTCACAAAATCTTCAGTCGTGATGCTCTAAAATGGCAGATAGATAAGGGAAGATAAACACAGCCAGCCAGGGGCAGGGGGCAAGCAGACCCTGTTCATGCCACCAAGGATCACACTGCACAGCACCTGTTCAGAGCATGATTTTGCAACCTAAATGTTCCAGAAGCATGGAGTTCTTCTGATTTCATCCCTGGTAACATTACATAAACCAGATATGAGTGGCTGCCATGTATAAATACCACGTTTGAGGATATTTCAGAGAGTAGTCACTGATGGTAGCTGTGGGGTTCAATAAAACAAAGGATTGAACATAAGTGGAGCAGATATCCAACTGTGCCAAAAAGCAGGAGTTTTCTGGGCTGCCTGTGGGCTGGGCTCCCTCTAAGGAAACACTGGACTTGATGTAAAACAAGACATGACAGCATAATAAGCACACTATACAGTCAGAGATCTCAATCCCAAAGGTTTCTTATATTTCTGCTTTCAAGAAGCTACTAGGGATTTTTTGAGACTTCAGGTTATTAATGAAAAGATGCAAAAGTAGTATAGAATGCAGTCTGGCTGGGGGTGAATGACTTGGTACACAGACACCAGCACTCTGAAAACCATCAAACACTTACGGACCAAGAATTAGAAGAGAGAGCCCTGTCAATCCACTTATATTTCCCAGAAGATCCGAAATTGAGCCTTAGGGCAATGGAGGTAAAAGCTGTGCAGCAGAAGTGAACCACAGAATCATAGAATTGTTAAGGTTGGAAAACAGCTTTGATAACATTGAGTCCAACTGTTAACTTGACACTACCAAGACCACCACTAAACCAAACACCACATTTACATGTGTTTTAAATACCTCTAAGAATGGTGACTTCTGGGCAGCCATTTTCAATGCTTGGCAACTCTTTGAAAAAAAATTTACTAATATCCAGTCTAAGCCTCCCTGGTGCAACTTAAGGTTGTTTCCACTTGTCATGTCACTGTTTATCTAGGACCAGAGAATGACCCTCACCTGGCTACAACCTCCTTTCAAGTAGTTTCCTTTTCTCCAGGCTAAACGTCCCAGCTGCCTTAGTTGCTCCTCTTGAGACTTATGCTCCAGAACCTTCCCCAGCTCCATTGCCTTTTTCTGGACATGCCTCAGCACATCAATATCTTTCTTGTGAAAAAGTGTGTATGAAAAAGTGTGCAAGGTCAAGTGTACAAATCTGGGCATGGCATTCAAGGTGGGGCCTCACCAGTGCCCAGTACAAGGGGGACAGTCACTGCCCCATGGTTCTGGTCCTAAACTATTGCTGATACAGTCTAGGGTTGCATTGATCGTCTTGGCCACCTGAGCTCCCTGCTGGCTCATGTTCAGCCAGATGTTGACCAGCGCCCCCATGGTCCTTTTCTGCTGGGCAGCTTTCCAGCCTCTCCTCCCTTCGTCATGTGAGGTTGTTGTGACCCAAGTGCAGTATCTGGCACTTGGCCTTGTTGAACCTCATACAATTGGCCTCAGCCCACCATTCCAGACTGTCCAGCTCCCTCTGCAAAGCCTTCCAGCAGATTAACACTCCCACCCAGCTCGGTGTAATTTGCAAACGGACTGCAGGTGCAGTCAGTCCCTTCATCCAGATCGATGAAGATTTTAAACAGAACTGACCCCAGCGCTGAACCCTGGGGTACACCAGTAGGGACCATTTCCCTTTGAATTATAGGGGCTTCATTCTACTCCATATCCCTGCCTTTCAGCTCAACTACCCTGAAGACAACCAATCTTAGTATTAAAGACTGAGGCAAAGAATTCTTGAAGTCAACTTGCACAAGAACTTGCCTTCACTGGTGCCAAGTTCCCTGTCAGACCCAAAAAGGCTCAGGACCCTGTCACATTTGACATGTTGTTGGGTGCACCGTCTCTCTTAGTCTTGTCCTTATCACCAGTGGGTGCCTTTGGACACAAAAGCAGCTACAGATATCCCCAGAAATCCGTATTCATAGTTGGGCAAAGTTTAATGTGTAGTTTAATGAAATTCAAATCAAGTCAAGGATCAGGATCTATATGAGGCATCAGTGGGCTAGCACAGGAAATAACAGCCAGGGTGACTACCTGTAAAAAGACAACAAGACCACAACTGGATCTTCCACATAGTCCAACACACAAAAAAATTCCATTGGGAAATAAAGTGACAGCATTTAATCCAGACAATCTCTGCTCTCAGAAAACCTTCATTGCCAATATCCCCCAACAGGTGTTGTTCCCTCATCCACACACACATGCACAGGGGAGCCACTGTCTGGCGCTTGTAGGGAAATAGTGCTAACTCTTGTGCCAGCTCCACATCTCCCTAGGCATGGATGGAGAGTGGGCTGCAAAAGACAAACCAGATCAGCGGCCCATGGTTAAACTGACTTCCCCTAATTTAAAAAGTCAAAAGCCTGTTGGTGGGAGATTCAGTTGTGCCCTGCATATGCAGGCACAGTGAGGCAGGCAGGGAGCCAGATGCACAGCAGCCAGTGCTCTGCAGCCTGGCACAGTCAGACTCCTTTCAGGAGCAGCATTACTCCACACAGCAGCCATGTGGAGAAGCAATGCCCAGCGTGTTGTCTCAGCTGTTTTGGGGGAACTGTATACAGGGTGTACATCTCCACAGTGCTTGGGTGCAGTCAGCCCTGCAGCAGGGTGTTTTAAGGCCAAAAGTGAGTGCCACGCCTCCCGCAGGAAGCAGGAGTGCTTTCACCCAGCAGGTAGCATGGCAAATGGGACCCTGAGCAGATAACCTCTGGGGGCCTTGTGAGGAAAAGTCAGTCTCCAGGGCAACAAAGTTCTTGTCCCTCTGCAGGCTGACAGGGAGCTGCACTGGCCCCTATATCTCGAACTAACACGCAGCTGTCATGTGAAAACCCAGGCCTGGCCTCCAAGAGGAATGTTGTGTCTGTGTGGCATCCTGCTGTACTATAACAGGGCTACAGAATTCCTTGGTCCCCTGCACTCCAAGCCAGAGCTGGCTGCCAGGGCAGCAGCCCAGGCTTTTATATTAGGGTGCCAGAAGTTTGGGCTCCTCTGCCACCCCTGCTGAGATATGGTGAGTTGATGGGATGGATGCTGCTCCCACCCTCAGTTTCTGCCTGCACCCCTGTGTTGCTGCAGCTGGGTTGGTTTGCCACTCTTCTTCTGACAAGATGAGGTGTGGATGTCACTTGGTGTGATGCTGGGCTGGTGTCTTGAGTGTCACAGGGCAGATCCTCTGCCACTGGGTGTGAGCTTGACCAATTTTTAGACCACAGCCACAAGTAATTAATTTCCATAGCAAGACTTGCAGGTACTGATGTCATCTAGAAAGGTGGGGAAACTAAAGCACAGGCTTCAGGTAATCTGCCCAGCCATACAGTGGAGATGGAAAGATACAGTCTGGGCTGGAGATGGGATATCCCAGTTCCTCCCCCAGGCTGTACTGCTGCCAGCCCATGTCTCCAAAGCAGAGCTTTGGAGTCAGTGGCTGCTGGGGCTCAAGAGATGTAGTGGGATGTCTGAGGATACAGGAGGGAAAGTGTAACATGTCACCACTACCAAGGTACACTCTGCCTCAAAGGCAGACAGAGGAGTATTCAAGAAACCTTGGGAGACCCACTTATCCAATCACATAGTAGATCATCAGGACCATAAAAGCAGCAAATAACTGGAAGCACTGAGAAATAAAAAAGATCTGAGTGGGCAAAAAGATGAGTCTCCCATGCAATGGGTTTGGGCCTTCAGGCATACCATTACCTTTTTGCAAGAGTGTGCGGAGCCTTGCCTGTTGTAGTTCTGCAGGGCTGTGGGCTGCTTAGTCCTCACAAAGTTTCTGGCGAAAATGGCAGGGTTTCTGTTTCCCTCCAGCTCTAGCCATTGCATCAGCAGCACTGCCCACCTAATCAATTTGTGAGACTGATGCAACCAGATGTGAAGTACTGCAAATGCATATCCTCTGCTGAAGATTAGAATAGAGGAACAAAGAAAGAGAGAAACTTGAAGAAAGCCAAACATTGTTTCATGGTGTTCGGTCTTGTCTGGAAAGATCCAGGTCAGACCTGGTGTATTACTGTTTGCTGGGAGGAGGCAGCAGTCACCCTTGCCCCCAACTGCCCACCCAGGACAGAAACAATGAAAGGCCTGAGAACAGGTTTTTAGCCCTGCTGATACTTCCTACACCCACACAACCCCAAATCTGTCTACATGGGGTCCCAGGAGCCTGTATTTCTGCTGCAGACACAGCTCCTGACTCAGACCAGCCTGAAAACCCCGTAAGAGAGGGTCCCCATACTGGGATTCTTGTTGGGGGATTGGATCCTTCATCCCCACTGAGCAACTCACAGCTCCCATACCAGTACAGAAAAGAGGTCTACATTGCACCACAATGAGAAGCTCCTCTACCTTCTCCCTGAAAATGGTGCTTGTACCCAGGTACATGAAAATCTTTGCTACCATGGATGAATCAGTCCTTGAGGGTGCTTCTCTAAAGAAATTTTGCCCTGCTTTTGGTGAAAACCGACATTTAGCTCCTGTCTTTTTCCTAAAACAGGCTGTTTTCATTGGTCTTCATCCAAAGCATCTTTAGAAGGAAGTCCTGCTTTTACCATATGAGCAAAGCAAGTATATACTGCTCCAGTTTTGCCAAAAAAAAAAAAAAAAAGGTCAGATGAAAATTACTGTTTCCCTGCCAACCTTGTGATATTTCAGCCAGGATTTGATGCAGTCTGATTGGTATGTCCAAATAAAACACTCCTATGAGCTGGCCACCTTCTTGAACTCTAATTTGAATCTCACAAGAGGTCAGTGATTCTCCAGGAAGTCCAAAACTGTTGCCTGTTCCCTGCCACTCTACACAGAAACCCCTTTGCCCCCATACCTTCCCACATCAGTCTCTCCATGCCAGATTTGAACTGGCAGCCATAGAGGGATTGCCCAAGACACAGTTTGGTTTTGTCTGTGCTGTGTGTAACTGCAGCTGTATCTTTCTCCCATCTCTGTAACATCTTGTACAGCTTTTTTGTCTTTTTTTTCCCCCTACCTTTATTCTGTTTGTGTTTTTCTTTGGAGATTCAGCAACCATGTCCAGCCAGAGACTTTTATCTATATACATGTGATGTCAGCAGTTGTGCAACCCCACTAGGTGTTTCAGCAACTTCTGTTCAAGGCAGTGATGCATCCCAGCAAGCTGGACCAGGGCTCCTGCCGGCCCTGCTGTGGGCCCGTGGTGTTCCTGAACAAACCACTCATCCCCCATCCGTTGCCTTGCAGACCTTGCACAGGAGCTGCCTTTGCTGGGCAGGCACAGACAAGCCCCCATCCAAGTGTGCGTTGCACAGGGACTTGCACTGAGGGAAAAGCCTTTTCCAGCCCCAGGTATAGACTGAAGTATAATTCACAGTGCCAGTCTGCAACTCCATCCCTCCCATCATCCCAGTGAGTTGACTACAATGCTGGTGTGTCCCTATAGCTGCCATTCCCAGAGCCCAACAGCCCTGGTTTGGACATAGATCCTGTTCTTAAAGGTGTCTGTAAACATATCTTTCCACTTTCTACTGCTTTTGTTTTGGGTATTTTTTGGGGTTTTTTTTTCTTTTTCTGCAGCACCCAGGAGACCCTGCAGAATACAGTGGGAAGTACTGCACTTGGCATTATGCCTGATCCCATGTTCCCCTCCAATGCACTGGTCTCTGTGGAAAGGAGGATGTCAGAAAACCCATGCCTTCCAAAACAGTCTATATTTGCTACATCCTTTATCACACCTGCTCATGGTCCCCCAAGGTGTTTTGGTTCCTGTTTGTCCTAATTTTATTTGTACAGAAACAAGGTGCAGGGAAGGAGGAGGGAGAGGTAAGGAGACAGGGAGAAGAGAATAATTTCTCTTTTCCTCCACAGTGCTTGCCTCCAAGTCCAGGCATCTCCAAGGCCATCTCTCCAGGGAGCGATGGCCTCAGGGCCACCCAGCACCCAAGGCCTCAATGTCCAAAGGTGTTTACCCTTTCCATGGACGAGGACTCCCAACAGTCACCCTCACGTGGCACTCCCTGCCTCAGCCACCTGCCAGACATCTCTGGTCAGCACACATGAGCAGTATGAGATAACATCATTCATGTCTTGTGGGGATGTTGTAGGGGTTTATATTTTTTTTTTTCTATTCCGTGTGTCCAGGAACAGCTTGCCAGTTATCAGAAGGGGAAGAAGTTTCCCAGACATATTGCACGGGTGCAAACGAGTTGTTTGCACAAACAAGTCTTTGTGCCTTTCCTTCTTCAGAGTAATTTTTTTATTTACCAAACCACTTTTCCAGTTTGCCAAGATTATTATCATTATTCCTGTGCTTCAGGGCAGTGCATCCCAGTTCATCATCTTCTGTAGATGTCAGAAGCACATGCCACAGTCCAGCATTCAGGTCAACAATAAAAACACTAATTGGGACCAGACTGAGAAAAAATAATAATAATAAATCAAGAACCTCTGCAGTTTGCTTGAAGTATCTCATCATTGTAGCCAGAAGTAATTGTCACCAGATGCAATCATTCAACAAAATCTGCACCCACCTTCTAGTAATCTCAATTAAACCATGCTCTGGAAAGCCTCAACGGAGAAGGTATAAAAAGCATTGACAGTGCCAAAAGATGTGCCAGGTGTCCTGCTCCTGCAGGTCAGCATCACCTCTTACCTCCTTTCAGGGGAAATGAGGTTTCTATAGAACAATCAGCTGGCTGTGCAGCAGTCATGATGCACTTTTTGAGTCTTCTGTTACATTTCCTACCTTCATCAAATTTTCAGTGGTAATTACAAATAGTTCTGGGATTGACTGAGCCAACTCTTGCATTGTTTGAAGATTAGTTTTGTCAGGTCATGACAACCTGTCAGTGTCTCACAGCTGTGGGTTCTTCTTCTCGTCCTCTTGGCTGAAATCTCATTGGTTGCTATTACAGTTTAACAACTAGTACAAAATGCAGCCTGCAGCTCAAAATTAAGACTGATTCAAATACAGAATTAACCATTTTAGCTCCTCCAGTGCCAAAAGTTGCCGTCTGGTTTTCTACTTTGAGTCTCACAGGCAGCTATGATTATATGTATTTACTGGGACTAGCACTATTATCTGCTTGTGCTGTCACACTGAAACCTTGCATGGAGCAAAAATTGGGAAAAAAGTAAAAAAATAAACAGAAAGAGCTTCCACTCTTTTATAAAAATTCACTTTCTCTACTGAAAATACACTTTCAATGATCAACAAAATACTGGTTTTTTCTTGCAATGTCCATGAACCCCTAAGTAGCACAGAAAGCAGAAATTTAAGTTTTGGCATTCCACAATGATAGAGCCTCAAAGGAGAAGTCTACCCACCTGATCACATTCTCTGAACATACACTTCACTTGCAAACTCTGCTTGGCATAAAGGTGCAGGTTGTAAATGCCAGATATGTTTCAGCTGTCACTACCTCCCCATTTCCACTCATCTGGCTCCTGCTTGACTCAAACAGCCCACTGCAAGAGAGGTAACTTTGCAGGAAGTTTGGCTGTGTGGCTTTGCTTATGAGAATGAGGATGCTGGACCTTATACTGGCAATACAGCAAGGACAGGGTACAGTGAAACACAGATTTTGGTCTTTATCAGAAAAGTGCGTTTGGGAAGAGGCATTAACTTACAATGCTCACCCAATGCATGAATGTCCTGCTGGTACTTTTTCCTTCAGATAAGTTGCAAGCATGAGCTTCATTAACCAGCCTTCCCATGCTGGTGCTTGCAAAGCTGGCAACACAATCAGCGCAAAAGCATAATGACTGCACTGCTGCACTGCTGGCAGGGAAGGCACTGTGTGTAATGTGCACTTGATGGAGCAGGTCAGGACCTGAACACCGGGCTCAATGGATAGTTTTGGGATTTGTGAGACACGCAAAAGCACTTCAAATGTATCATACCACCAAAGCATTCAAGGGTGATGGGCACATTTTTTTGGCAGGTCGTCACCACCATCACACTCAGCAGACTTCTCATCCAGTGGACAGAAAAGTTGATATGCCCCTCTCTCTTCTGGCCAGTTGTATTGGGTTTGCATGGCAAGACTTTGGTAGCAAAGTAAAGGAAAAATAAATGTTTCACTGCAAATCAGAAATTCTTTCTGCTGGTAAGTGACAGCAATCTGTGACCATGGACAAAAACCTTGTTCACTCCAATGCCCCAGCTCTGGGGTTTTCCTACAGTGCTGGCACAGTGGTATTTATGGCACACACCACCACACACTGGAAAACCCATGTATGCAGATAGACACACATAGAGGTACACCTATGCACAGGGCATATGCTGCTGGGCCAAGGAGCCTCCACGCCCAAAAACTCTGAGCCAGGTCTTGTGGTCAAACTGGGACTCCTTTTTTGATGTCAACACCTGGACAAAGTGCCTTGCCTGCAGCAGGAGCTTTCTTGAGCGTGACCACCAGGATGTGCAGAATGGATTCTATGTTAAAGAAAACTTCCCTGGGAAGTCTGCTAAATAAGAAAAAAAACGTTGAACTGGACTTGTTTTGCTGAGTCAGGATGACGTAAAGGTGCTTGAGAGTAATAAACGCTCCCAGTTCTGAGTCATCTGATAAAATCACATCCTTTGACTACCTCTTAACTCTGCTGATATGAATGATTTATACTCAGTAGTTTGCAGATTGCCAAGTTCAAGAAAGCTCTTGGGAATACACAGACTACCTGGTAGATGGGTGTGTGCTGCACACTGTTTCTGTGGATTTCCACAAGCTCTCCTTTCTGATCTCACTCATTGACAAAGGAGGAGTGCCACAGCACTGAGAATATAGCTGAGCTAGTATAAAAGTGGTGTATGAACAAAGCCAGACACCTCAGATTTTGCAAAGTCCAGATAGCACAAAATATTTTCTACCAGGGCACTTTTTTCAGACCTGAGGCATGGGCCTAGGCATCTGCTACTTTGTGTAAGAGCAAACTCAGCCTACAAATACAGCAAGTTCTCTAAGAGCCAAGGTATAGGCTAGAAAAACTCTTAGGTTAGTGAAATGGAGAGGAGGTAGAGGCTGAGGAGCCATCCTGCATGCCCTTCATCAGTGCCCAAGAGGCTCCTTTGCCCCTTAAAGGTAGTTACATGGGTGACATTATCACCCCAACAGCAGTCATAAGCAAAGCACTGCTGTGGCAACTGCACCTGCTCTGGCAGCGCTTGTGGATTTGTGTATTTGAGTATAGAAAAGGAGAGGGATAAGGGAGGATGTCTGTCACTGTGTTCTATTCAGTTTGTCCCAGACTAGTCTTTTGTTCATCTAGTGTGAATTTGACAGCTATTTTTAGCTAAATCTACAGTGGCTTTTAGCATCCTTTTTTGTTCCTCAGGGAGTGCTCATTACCCAGGGAAGAAGCATGTTCCTGGGTCAGAATGACCTGCTAGCTTGTGCTTAGGATCAGGCATCTTAACTGCAGTGGGGAGGCACCCAGCCAGGCACCTCTTTGGGCTCTGAGAGAGCAGAGACCCTTGACCTCTCGTTCCCAGGGCATTAGCCAGACACTGCTCTTGCTGCTTCGGATGAAAGTGAAGCAGAATCCTGGCTCTTGGGATTTAATAACCATCTATAATAAAGACAACTAATGCTATAAAATAGTAAAACAACCATCAGCTAGGCTGAGAATGTCATTAATGGATATTTTTCCAGCTCTGCTTCAAAGCACAATGATGGGCTTTCAGCAGAGCAATTAGAACAATGTCTAGAGTGGAAATATCTCATATGAACCAAGTCCTTCTGGGTGGTTTGGCTACAAATTTTGCTCACACTTAAGGTTTAAAGGATGTGAAAAGGGTTCAAAAATTTGGGGAAGGGAGATGATGCACATTTTCAAAAAATAACCTCTGGCTCTTCTTAAGAGGGACAACTCAGGAAATACAGTGCTATGTCATGCCAGAGAGGTGAACTTACCTAAAATTGGTTGTCCAGAGGAAACAGAATAAAACTGCTTCATTCTTGTCTCTCTGTCCCTGAATATTGCAGTGCTGTGCTACACCCCCATGAAGAAGAAGGCTATCCTTCAAGCACCCCCATAGCTAAGGGAGGTTTGGGGCCTGCTCATCTTGCAGGAAGTGGCAGGCATCGACTGAACAACCTAGACTCCTGGGAGCTCCTTGTGGTGCTGGAGTGCTGTGCTGCACTGTGTCCTGGTGCTGCCTCAGAATCAGGCAGAGACCCGCTAATGCACATTAAGCAACCGAAAAAGTTGGGATCAGGTGGAGGGAACAACATTTTCTGTTCTGGAAGACAAAGCAAGAAAGCACTGTGCTGCAGTGCTAATCCCAGCAACAGGGGGACCCTAAAGTCCTTGATTCTGGCAGAGGCAACCAGGGTTATTGTTCATGGTGACAGCTGTGCAAGCCTCCCCAGTACAGGTCAGCCCTCAGCACCCTGTGGGTCCCACTCATAGGCAGCTGCTCTGATCCTGAAACAAACCCCAAACCCTGAGCACTCCGCTCAAGCCATGTCTTCTCTGGAGCTACAAGATCAGATAAACGGAAGTGCAGGGTGAAATGCAGCATCTGGATTTAGGAGCAAATTCTGAAGTTCCCCAAAGCTTGGGGAGATTTGGTGCAAGACACTTTGCTTGGATTTCTTCTCTTTTTCACCAGTAATCCTTTCCCCATCCAAAAGCAGGCCAAGCATTTGTATGGACTCAGGTGTAATGTGCACAAAACCCCCTTACTGGCAAGCATAGTGGAAATCTAAAGAAGCTTCCTGACTCTGCCTCAATAGCTTGCTTTAGCAATAAACTGCTGCAATTATATCTCTTCTTATGGGAGGAAATAGGGTTCATCTCTCAACTTGGAGGGAATCAAGAAAATGCACTTCAAAGGAGTGACTGGTTTGTAAGTGCTGTGGTTTAATTGCAAAAGAGCACGTCCAAATGTATCCACATGCAAGGACATTCTGCAGCTCTTCTCTGCCCATAAGTCTATGTACTGAAGACAGCATAGTCAGGTAAAATAACACAGCAGCCATCATGCAAACAGAATGCTGAAAAGTGCTGGACTTGTCATGGTGGCAAGTTCATTTATTCCACCTACTCCAAAAGGAATGAGCAGCATAATGTTTTCTAATTTTGAAGTCAGTCTGATATTGGTCAAGGACTATAAAACAAAGACTAAGTCACCTCTGTTTATAAAGGCCTGTTGTCGACATTATGTCTTGAGCACAAAATCCAAACTACAAAGACTCCCCTCCCCAGAGAGAAGTCACCCCCAAGAATTTATACCAACTCTTTCAAGTAAAGCAGTCCTGTTGACTGCAAGAGGCTGCCTTTTCAAGGGTCAGACCAGTAAGTAAACTAATACTTGCATGTAATATTTGGCAGCCTTGTACTCCTTTGGGTACAAAGGAAATGTAAAGCATGAAGGCATGAAGAAATAGGCACTTCCCCTTCCTAAAGTCTATTGTCTGTATTCCAGCAACTAAGCTTTGCTATAAAATGAGAAAGGAATCAAACTGCTACTGGATTTGATTCTTGCACAACCAAAGCCTCAGATACATTGAAATATGAGTCCAGTACTAAACACCCAAAAATACCCACTGATTCAGGTTTGTTGAAAATAAATACTGGGCATCTAGTTCTAGCTTTGAATGATGGAAGTCACATTAAGTTAGATCCTACTGAGTAGAGATCTTTCCTGGTAGAGATATGCATAAGAAAGGGAGTTCCAATGTATATTTCTAATATTTTTGCAAATCTTTGCCCATTTTTTTTAGTGCTAATGGTATATACAGCAACTAAACAAGTGATATTAACATACCAAATATAAAATGTACCTTTTCCTTTGGTTTTCTGGTGAGAATTCTTAGTTTCTGGAAACAGCCCTGTTCTACTCAAGCTACCAGATCATTGCCAACGATATAGAGACAGGGATGAGTAAATCCAAATCAAACACAGACAAATAAAATATCATGTTTTATTGTCAAAAATAGGAGAGGGTTACTGGCCATCTGCCAGGAAGATAGTGAAGGATTAGCTGGACATTTCTTATTTCAAAACCCTGATCTTTTATCACTGTTCAAATTTCCACCCTAATATACGATTTGGAGAGGTGGCTACTTCTCATCATGAGCAAATCTTACAATTGTAACAAATACTTAAGAAAAAAATGAGGAAGAAGAAATCAGGAAAAAGCAAATCTCCTGAGAGGGGGAAGCAGACTTTGCAGGACAAAATGCAAACACATCTTGAACTGCGGGAGGGTGGTATGTTTTCTCAAAAATATGCTTCAGAGCAACCTTTTATAGTATCTGTATTTAGTGGCCACTTATTTCTGTCTGTATCAATAAATAACTACAGCCTTATCTTCTCCAGGCCTGGATCTGGCTCTCTTGGGAGAAAACAGAATGCAACTCAAACACTGCTCTTTTGCTTTTATTTCAGTCCTGAGGGCCCAGCATGGAGAGGCCATAGGGACCAAGGGCAGGTGCATTTTGAGTGAAATGGGAACTAGAAACTTAAAGTTTACACTGCCATAAGTGAATGGCTGAGGTCGTTTAACAAATCACCATCAGCAAAAGCAGGTTTAGTATAAACTTGTAAAAGCACAACAAAGTCCAATGGCAGACTCCACTCTAGTACTTACTGCCTAGATGAAGCACACAAAGGAAAATTGTATTAGAATCGCTTTAGAACTATTTATAATTCTGGGGACACAAATGGGAGACCCTCCCATTGAGTAACAAAGTTTGGTGAAGACCCCCTTCCTTTCTAAACTCTTGATGAAGCCTAGGTGTGGCTGTGCCCAAACTTAGCCCCAGAACAGTTTACAGCTAAAGGATTTAACATCCCTTAATCATTGACTAATTTAATAATCACAAAATTGCTCAATAGGGTGTACTGTAACATAGCAGTAAAATTGAGATGGCAACATTCAGGCTACACTTACTATAGGCTGTAAGGTGTGTAAATTGATTTATATATGCACACACACAGACACATAGAAGTATGTACAAGTTACACATGCCTGTTTAAAAATATCCCTCAAGTTCAGTGAAATATGTCAAGTGCCTTTGCTTTTCTCAATGGGCAAAGGACTGACCCTTGAGGAGGCAGGGGTATCAGCCTTGTCCCATGGGCAACCTTTGGCAACAGCTCCCAGAGTCCCACATGTGAGAACTGGTAAGCTCCAAGAGGCATCCCACTCAGAAAGTGTGGTAGGTTGACCCTGGCTGGACAACCACCAAAGTGGGTGGGTCCACCAACCTGATGCCCACCAAAGCCACTCCATCACTCCCCTCCTCAACTGAACAGAAGAGAAAGCTTCACCAATCGAGAAAAGGACAGGAAGAGATTACTCATCAGTTATCACCATGGGCAAAACAGATTTGACTTAGGGAAATTAGTTGAATATACTACTAATAAAAATCAGAGTGGGTGAAACAGAAGTAAAAAACCCCAAAAATCTTAAAAACAGCTTGCCCATACCCCTCCCTCCTTCCCAGACTTAACTTTACTACTGAATCTCTACCTCCAACCCCACATTGGTGCAGGGAGACAGGCAATGGTTAGTTCATCACTTATTGTTTCTGCCACTGCTTCCTCCTCAGGGAGAGGAGCCCTTCCTCTGCTGCACAGTGGCATCCCGCCCCATGGGAGAGAGTTCTCCATTAGCTCCTCCAGTGTAAGACCTCCCCATGGGCTGCAATTCTTCATGAACTGCTCCACCAGTGGCTCCTTCATGGATTCACAAGTCCCCCCAGCAAACCTGCTCCAGCTCTTGGTCCTTGCCAGGAACCTTCTTCACTGTGGGCTTCCCACCACAGGGCTGTGGATGATGTTTTTTCAGCATCCACCTTTTCCAGCATGGGGTCCTCCATGAGCCGCAAGTGGATCTCTGCCCCACTACAGTCCAGAGTTGTTCCTCCCACATATTCTCACTCTACTCTTCTTTGGCTACAATTGTTCCTGTGCACTAATCTTTTTTTTTTTTTTCCCTTCTTAAATATGCTATCATAGAGGTGCTACCATGCCACTGAAGGGCTTGGCCTTGGCCAGTGGCAGGTCCATCTTGGAGCCGCTGACATTGGCTGTGTTGGACATGGGGGAAGTTTCCATCAGGTTGTCAGAGAACTCACCCCCATAGCCCTCCTGCCACCAGAACCTTGCCACACAAACCCAATGCAGATAGAGATGCTGGTCAGAGCCTGCTGTGGTCCAAGAGACCTCAAAGTGCTTCACTCAAGACCACTGTTCATAGAGTTGTTAGATGATTTGGTTTAGTCATCCTGGTCACAACTGGGGAATTTTAACTAGAATTTTCCTCAAAAATAGTCCAATAGCAATAATATTGTTTCACTTGGGCTGGTATTTAGACAAAAATAAGGGCTTACGGGTATTCATTAGAAAACTGGACCTCATTAGACAACAGAGGTTCCTGGGAACAGGCAGATTCTTTGATAAGCTCAAGGGTAACTCAACTGTTCATTAATCAAGGCCAAGGCTAACAAGAATTCCTTGATCATAGAGTGGTCAAGGCAGGGAGGCAAGTGAGGGATGTGCACTACCACATACACCCAGTTTCATGTACAGTCTTGCGGTGTACAGCTCCAAGGCTGGTTAGCGTTCAATTTCAGAACCAAATAGACAAAGGCATCAGATTATGCATTTTCTTAGGCACCTTTCAATGAGAGTGCATCCCAACAAATACCATTTGCCTACAGAAGGCTTGAGCTATGGTCTTAAGGCATTACTAGTGTTTTGGTTTAATCTATGCTAAAAAGGAGCATAATCTGTGCTAAAAAAATAATTTATAAAGACTGGGTTGTTTTTACAGGATCCTGAATGTCTGTATATTGGATGGAATCTGCAGAAATTAGAGCCTTTAGAAGGTGTAAGAGAGATGCCCAGTGCTTCTCAAGAGAGATGCTCTGTTGTGTTGCACTAAGTAATTAGTTCATTTTGCACCGGCCTGGTCCTTGATTGTACCTTCCCATGAATTTGCGCCTTCCTTTACCTGATACCCCCTGTATCTCCCCTCCCCCTGGGTCCACCCAAATTAGTCAACAGACCCCCGTTCATCCCCTCCCCCTTAGGGCTTAAAACCCCTGGGACAAAGGGTCCCGCCCTCTTTCTCCTCCTGGATTTCAAGGTGTCAGTCCTACATTAAACCTGTGGGACTGTTTCCCACGAGGAGTCAGAGCACCTTTTGTCTTTTGTTCTCATCCTCACCCAGTTCCTTCCCCGAGGCCCACAGCTAGCCAGGGCTGGACCTTGGGAGTGAGGAAACTCAGGCAAGGCCCAAGGCAAAGTACCTCAGCTGATTTCCAGCCTACATGGGTACATTAGTTTGGCAGAGCCTGGTTTTTGGTAGTGGGTGGTGCCATAGAGGCGGCTTCTCTGAGAAGCTGCTGGAAGTTTCCACCACATCTGACAGAGCCAATCTCTGATGACTCTGCAGATGGACATGCTGCTGCCCAATTAGAGAGGTTAGTAACAGGTCTGTGATGCCATATTTAAGAAGAAAAACAGGGTGCAGTTTTTCTCCAGAGGTAGCAAAGCACCACTGCTGGGAGCCATTCCCAGTGTGGCGCTGGTGATGTGCCACCACAGCTGCCACCATCTCAGTGGGGCATGCAGTGAGCCAACCACGCTGCGGGTGAAGAGGGCAGGGACAGGGGACAGGGACAGGGACAGGGACAGGGAGCACCTTGCAGGAAGAGAGGCTTTAAACAGCGCCAGCACTGCCATGGCGGGGCTGCCTGGCCAGCAGTGGAAGCATGGTGAGAGATTCCCCAACACGGAACATAGATGAGATCAACCTCTCAGCATCGTAAAATCCTGCAAGAATCTTTGAATTAGTGGAACTTGTTGGCAATGGTATCTACAAACAGCAGTTTTTCTTCTAGTTGGAGAAGGGGAGGAAGGGAGGACATGTGAGAAAAAACAACATGGCAACACCAAGGTCAGTGGAAAAGAAAGAGAGGGAGGAGGTGCTCCAAGCATTGGAGCTGAGATTCCTCCACAAGCCATGGTGAGGACTATGATATAACAGCCACCCTGTAGTGCGTTAAGTCCACGTGGGATGCAGAGATCCACTCGCAACCCATGGGAAAAGTGTTCCCGTGGAGTAAGTGGATGCCAGAGAAAGCTGTGGTCTAGTGGGAGGCCTGAATAGAGAGAGAGACCCTCTGCTTCCAAAGATAGAGAGAGTTCTTGCTTCCAAACTAGAGCAGTCTATCCTTAAAAGACTGCACTCCATAGACAAGTAACCCATGCCACAAATTTTGGGAAGCCTGTTTGCCTGTGGGAGGGACCCCATAGCATAGCAGGAAAAAGACTACTCTCCCTGAGCCAAGGGAAAAAGACCTCGAGTAACAAACTGACCAAAACCCCCATGCCCTATCTTCCTGTACTGTCAGTGGAAAGGAAGGAGGGGCTAGGGGGAAAAAAAGGTGTTTTGAAGACTTTTTCTCATTATCCTCCTATGACTCTGTTAAAAATAAATTTATTTTATACCTTTAAATTTGAACTTGTTTTGCCCTTAGAGTGTTTTTTTTCCCCAATCTTTATCTCAGTTCATGACCCCTTTGTTAATCTTTTTCCCTCTCCTCTGCCCAACTGCAGCAAGAGAGGGTGAGTGAATGACTCTCATGGGCACCCAGCATTTGGCCAGAGTCAAACCATGACAATGGGAGACAAAAGCAATGTGAGCCAGCTACAGTAAAAGAGGTACACACACACAAAAAAGCCAAGGTACATGCAGCTCAGAAGCCTTTTCTTTTGCTCTGACCAAAAACTTCCAAAAGGCCAGTGACCAGCCAATCCAAATTAAGACAGAGGTCCTCTTGGAAACCATCTTTGTTTGAAGTCAAGAAACAATGGATGATTGGTGTCAGCTGCCACTGAGTGGGTCGGCATGGTCCAAAGACAAAGGCTGGAAGTAACTCCCAGGTATTGCAGCTGTCAGTAACAGCTGAGCCCTGAGTACCCTCACAGTTTTGTCCTCTCCATTTTGCCTGCTTTAACAAACTTCCTTTGACCTCCTTCAGCCAGCCAACCGCTGGCCTCGCTCTTAAGAGAAGCAAGCCTAGGCTGGGCCCAGACCAAAACTCAATAGCCAAGCTCTGACTTTCTGTTCGGTCCCTCTCCTGGCCGCCAGCTGCCAAATGAAGTGTGTTTGCAGTGGATTGCCAGTTTCAGTGCTTGGCTGAATTACAGCCTAAAACCAGTGTCACAAACCTCAAGGTGCAAGCTGGCTCCCAGAGAGGTACAAGGCTGCAGGAACCTGGTTCCTGTCTCCTCATGACATTATTTTCAGCAGATCAGGAGCAAAGCTTTCACGTAACAGCACTTGGGAATGGGTCCAGGCTTCTCACGGCACCATCTTTTTTTTGCACACAACCCTCCCCCAAAAATAAACCAGTTTGTTGCAACCAGAGAATGCTTTCTGTAAGAGTCTGTTGAAAAAATCTGGGCCTTTATGCCAATACTGAAAGGAGAAATAAGTCAAGGGAGCCCTTAATCCTGTTAAGAGCTCAGAGGACTCTGAAACATTAATTGGCCTGTCTAGACCAGTCCTGTGTCTGGACACTGTTATTGTAGCCTCTACTGCAACTATTGAAATTAGAGCTTGGGACCACACACACACAAATTTAATTTATTTTCTTTACATTGCAAACCTTATTTCCTGCTTGCAGCCTCTTTTCTTTCAGTTCTTAACAAAAAAACCCATACTTCTCCATTTTAATTGGTTTTTGTATTGCTAAGTTTCTGTGCTTTGTAACTGCTGCAAAAAAAGCTAGGGCTGTGATTGCTTTAAAAGGAAAACACATAAATATGATGCTAAAGAGTAAACTTAGGACTGAAAGCACTTGTCCGGCACAGATGTTATAGTGCAACACAACTTCAAGGGAAGGGTCCTGCTAAGCTACACATCAAAGTTCAAGTTTACATCTCAAATTTCTGTAAAATCTGAAGAAAATCTCCAAATTTTAAAAAAAGTCTGATTGAGAAGAACTTCCCCCACACCACAGTCAGGGGGAAGTCTTATCTGGAGGAGAAGATGCCTCATCTATCCCCGTACACTGGTGCTTGCCTGGTGCAGTGCTGCAACACTGGTGGGAAAAGCCAGGATTTATCAGAAAGCAGATGACCAAGAAGAAGCCCACCAGCTCATGCTGACTGTCCAGATGCCCCCCTGCAGAAACTCCTACTGCTCCAACACCATGCACAGACACCAAACATGGTCAGGGAAGAAACTGATTTCTATCATTGCAGATGCCACCTGCATTCAGACACAGGTGTCCAGCCCATTTGTCTCTGGTGGCAAGCAGCAGTAGTGCACTCATGCAGAAGTATCTCTCATGAGGCATGGGGTGCCCAAGGGCTGTTAATGAGTATCACACTTCTCAGAAATGTCTCATAAGTCATTCTGGAGTTGTCATGACAGGAAATTGCATGGCAGTAAAGTAGAATTATCTGGTTCCTGTTAATTATATAGAAAAGTTGTAAACATTAACTATCTTTGAGAATCATGTGATGCATACAGATGTTCAGGTTCCCCTCTCAGCTCTACACTGTTTTGTTTTGGTTTGGTTTTTTATTATTTGGAGATTTGGAGGTGGGCTGTCTCAAGGATCCTGTAGGATATGACAGCACACTAAGGAGGAGTTACATGTCCAGCACAGGAAGGAAAAGCAGCAGCTGTGCCTCCCTGCATCTTTAATCACTGTCATATCCTTTGCCCTGCAGCAGTTCAGGGAGGCTGGTATGACAGCACTGGCTGCAGAAGCACTCACCTTTCCGGCAGAGCAGAAAATGAAAGGAAGATCCGCACATTCACCTGTATCTTCACTAGGCATATGACCACAGCTTCACTGGGAGGGCCATGGTCTGCGTGTGGCATAGCCAAGTAACTTGAAAACCTCTTCTGGTTGGAGGCTGAGGTTCAGCCTGGCTGTAGAGAGGGTAGAAAGGGACCCATTGCTCCTTTGTGGCACACAGAAAAGCCAAGGCCAGGTCTTCTCTTCATGCCCTCTTGGTGCATAGGAAAAGATCCTCTTGTACTCCTCTGCTCCAACAGACAAAACTGGTGCTGACAGATGCCTGAAATGCATCACTGGCACTCACATGACCTGTAGCCAGTCATACACTTGGGTATCATCTATCAGTGGTCACCCTGGTCATATGGACAGACCCACAAATATGTTGGCCAAGCAGCTGTGAAATCCTTATGAAACAGGTGACACCTGCCATCAGCATGGAGGTGACATTTACAGCATCTCTTCTGCCTGGATGTAGCAGTGGCTTGAGATGTCTGATGGATAAGTCTGACTAGAAGAGAGGATCCTCTGTCCTGGGGGCTCTGGCTGCGTGGTTTCTCAAGCCTGGCTGTCATTGCATGAATCACAGCCACCTCCAAGCTTGTGGAAGGGGCAAGAGCGCATGTGTCATGAGATGCCCAGCTAGTTTTGTTTCTTCCTGTCTGCTCTAGGGCATCTCAGCCCTGTTTTTCAAATGCTTTATTACAGGTGCCTTCAAAGATCCTAAGTTTTTCCAGGATGTGGTGACCATCTTCCTACTCATCCCTGCATATTTGCACATCCAAAAACATAATTGCTTTGAAAAACGTCAGCAGGACAACTTCTGCAGTGTAAACATGGGCTCTTCAGCATTATTTGTTTAGGCATGAAATATCCCCCCGCAGCCTCCCAGGGCTCTTTGGCTAGCTCAGTTCCTTGAGAGGCTTTGGAGGAATATCTCAGGGACAAGACAAAAGATCCCAAAAGAGGTTCTTCCCCCAGGATTAGTCCAAGGCGTTTATTCTCCAAGGTTTCCAGGGGGGAAAGAGTGTGAACAAGAAAGAAGAGGGCCTTACCTATCCCGGGCTCAGGAAAGGATAGCCAATTGGGTCAAGAAAGGAAGGAAGGGTCAAACTACATGGTTACAGGCTTCAGGGGTCCTGGGGAAAAACCATTCCCCAGAGAAATACAACATAGGCACAGAAATGCAATTGTATGTGAACTTTTAGAAACTGAAGTTTGGGCACATCTCTCTCCAATGAACATCATGGTTCTGTTAAACAAGCATCTAGCAAATCACAGATTATGTGGTTTTTAAACTTGATTCTATATCCACACACAACCATCCCTTGACCTGAGCCAGCAACAAAAGATGAAGTGCTGTTTGTTTCAGGTAAGAAAATGAGACAGTGAAGGTTTATGGATGCACTGCATTTGCAAGGCAAGTTTTTCACAGTGGGAGAGATGAGGGGGGGATGTAATTTACAGGGATGGCTTCTATGAGAACCCTCTAGAAGCTTCCCCCATGTCCAATGGAGCCCATGCCAGGCAATTCCGAAATGGAGCCACTACTGGTCAATGCCAAGCCCATCAGCAATAGAGATGGCTCCTCTGGAGTAACAGGAGGGGAAGAAGTTACTGTGTAGGACAGGAGAGCCAGGGAGAGGAGTGAGAATATGTGAAAGAAGCAACTTTGCAGACACCAAGGTCGTGAAGATGGGTAAGGAAGAGATGTTCCAGGAATCTGGAGTGAAGACCATGTTCTCCTGTAGCCCACAAAAGTTCACAGCAGAGATTCACCTGCAGCCCCTGGAGAAACCCAGGCCAGAGAAGTGGAAGAATGTGAGGAGTTCTCCTCCTGCAGAGGAAAGAGTGGCAGAGACAACATGTGATGAATTGACTGTAGTCTTCTCCAGCTCCCTGCATTTCTGGGGAATGAGGTAGAGAAATTGACCAGGAAAAAGGGAAAGGTGGGAAGGAGGTGATTCTTTAGCATTTAGTTTTATTTCTTATTACCCTACTCTGATTTGATTGGTAATAAATACAATTGATTTCTCCTCCAAGTCGAGTTTGTTTTGCCCATGATGATAGTCAGTGAACGATCTCTTCTTGTACTTATCTCAACCCACAAGAATTCTCTCCTCTGTCGAGCAGAAAAGGAGAATGACACAGCAGTTTTGAGGAGCACCTGGTGTCCAGCAAGGGCTGACTCACCACAACAGGCAACCATACAGCTGCATTTCAAGAGACTCATCCACCCTCCAACCTAGGGACAGCCATGGGTGCAAGGACAGAAAACAGTGCTCTGAGGTTCACCTTGTGGGAGGGATGCGACGTTCTCTCACAGACAAAATGACATGAAGGCCTTGAGACACCTTGGGATGCAGGCCCAAAGCTCGTTTGCTTTTCTCTTTCCGTCCTTTTTCCTTCATGCTGCTGACAGCTTCTTTACTGCACTGCTACAATTGTCTCCAGACATCAGATCACCCATTTCAGGGTTGCAAGTGGAGCATGAAAATAAAAGCTGCATGGAGTCCTGAGAGAGCTAACACTTGCTCTTCTGAAGTCAGTGAAGATAACCCAATGCCCCACATACATTTTAGTATTTGGAGCAGAGAGGACCATAAACACATTAAATGTAGGGACTCTGGTGCCAAATTTGTCTCTGCAATGGTCCAGGGAGCGTGCAAAACAGGAACGAGGGTGCATGTGAGCCCCACACCTTCCCAATAAGGCTATGAACAACTCTCCATGTACAAACCACATCATGTGTTTTAAAATCATACCTGACAAATTCATCACTGCTGAAGGTCAAAATCTGTGTGGCTTATGGATCTGGGTCCCTCAGTCTGCCGGTAGTGCAGGAATGCAGAGGTTTATGAGGCAGATTCAGAACTACAAAAAAATGTAGCATTTTACATCCAGAAGGAAAGATTCAGAGCATGGCGAAAAAAAGAAAAAACTAGGAGAGGTCAGAAATTAAGAAAAAAAATTAGACAGGGAAGAAGGTGAAGCTTAAAGAGAAAGAGAAACAAAGCAAAACAGTTTTGGGCAGCAAATAGTCAAAAACAATGTTTGTTGTTGGCACTGGTTTGTAATTTGAATGTGATGCAAAGAAAAATGAAGAACTGAACCCTATCCCCACAGCCCTTCTCACACACTGCTTATTGCAAGCAGTACAGCATGGTCTGCCACAGCCAGCTGCCAAAAGGCACTGGACTCCTACACATTTGATTGGAAAATCAGTGCCAGGCTTGATGCAAGGACACCTGAATGGTGGCAGTCAGAACAAACACTTCAGAACCACAGGAGCTTACCTCAGGTGCATAGGGACTTTTTTTGGTCTGTGAACAATATTTGAGAAGGTAGCTAAAGATAATTACAGCTTGCAACTTCTCTGCATTACCTAACAAAGTACCCGTGTGTGATGTCAATAATTTTAACACAAATGTGAGTGTTAGTTCACTGGTAGCACACAAACTCAGTGTATTTCATTCACCAACCTGTTACCTGAGTTTTTCTGTTCTTTCTCTTTCTGTGGAACGTTCACACGCAGCCTAATGTAAATAAAATCTATTCTTAGAATGTTTACATACTTCTCCTGTGAGAGAAAACATAATTGATGGTGGTATCCACCATCCCAGTCGAAGAAGTGGTGACCTGTGTAGCCAATCCCTTGACCTCTGTACATATCTATAAATATTTAAAGTCAAAATAAAAATAATTAAACAGCTTTGAACAACTTAGTGTCTAGAGTTGCTCTCTCGGTGTTCCTAAATTGAAACGCGCCCAGCTTCGCCCCGCAACACCAACCTGCATTTAATATGAAGAAAACCACTAGCAAATTGTGCTAGTGGAAACTGGCTGAGCTCTGCCAATTTTCTGGAAACTGTCTGATGAAAAGGATCCTGCCCATCCAACAATGAGCAAACCCATCTCTTGTGAAATATACACATTGGTCATTTCCAGGAACTAAGGTATTTCTGATAAATTCTAAATGAAAACCACTGGACCAAATCTCTGGTGAATGGAAATTATGTGTGAAAGTTTCAGTAACGGGGGGCCTGCAGAGGTGGCTTCTGCGAGAAGCTGCCAGAAGCTTGCCCCCATATCCAATGGAGCCAGTGCCAACCAGCTTCATGATGGACCTACCACTGGCCAAACGTGAGCCCATCAGCAAAGGTGCTAGCATGTCTGGGGTAAGAGATTTAAGAAGACACCAAGGTCAGTGAAGGAGAAGGGGGAGTAGGTGCTCCAGACACCAGAGCAGAGACTCCTCTGCAGTCTTTAGTGAAGACCACAATGCAGCAGTCTCTGCCACTGCAGCCCATGGGAGTTCACTGCATGGCAGAACCTACAGAACCTGGAGTCTGTGGAAGCCTTCGTGCCCAGAGGAAGGTGACACCCAAGGGAGGCTGAGACCCCATGGGAAGCTCATTCTAGAACAGGCTTCTGGCAGAACCAATGGACCCATGGAGAGAGGAGCCTGTACTGTCACAGGTTTGCTGGCAGGATTTCTGACCTCCCAGGGGACCCTGGCTGGAGCAGCCTGTATATAATGAATGGCACCCCAAGCAAAAGACCAACACTGAAGCAGTTCATTAAGAACTACTGCCCATGGGAAGAAACCACACTGAAGAAACTCATGGAGGACTGTCTCCCATGGGAGGCACCCCACAGTACCTCCCACCCGGCGGGGGGGGAGTATGAGTGCTGTCCCGCAGAGGAGGGAGTGGCAGAAACAAGGTGTGAGGAGCTGACTGCAGCCCACATTCCCCATCCTCCTGTGCCACTGGGCTAGGAGGTAAAGAAAATCAGCAGTGAAGTTGTGCCAGAAAGAATGGAGGGGTGGGAGATTTCTCATTATCCTATTTGTTGTTTTAACTGCCAATACATTAATTTCCCCAAGCTGAGGCTATTTTACCTATGACAGTAACAGTGGTCTGTCCTTAACTCAACCCACAAGACTTTTGTTATAATTTCCCTCCCCTGTGCAGTTCAGAAGGGGGAGTGATAGACTGGTTTTGGTGGCCAGCCAAGGTCAACCCGCCACACCTGGAAGCAAAACACACACCAACCATTTTGTCCTCTATGTAGACACCACGTACACATTTACTCCGCATGACCTGCTTCTTCAAAGACATCTCCATACGTGTATCTTCACCTGTCCTGAAACACCAGTGTTTGTCTATGATCAGGCCAAATCAGCAGATACTGTCTCTCAGACAAAAAGCTGTGAGAATGCACATGTCCCCAAAAAAGCAAAAATATCTCATCTCCTCTCTAGGAGTCTCTTGGTCTCCCATTTTGCAGACACCCAGCACAGCAACCACAAAGTAGTAGATTTCAGCTTCATGCTTTGGCACAGCCTTGAAATTCTCTTTTCCCCTTTGTCCACTGCTGTCCTCAAGGTCAAGAGCCTTCCTGGTAACACCCTCCTGCCTCCCAAAGAATCTTGCTCCTGAGTAGCAGCAGGAGACATTCGGCACAGACAGATTCAGCAGCATTCCCTAGGAAAATGAAGGATCCCCTAAAAAAAAGATGCAGTTCTCCAGGAAAAAAAAAAAAAAAGACACAACACGTCACGTAGGAAAAATGCAGGTCTGCTTGCTCCAGCCTGCTCTGCTACTCAAGGAAGAACAGAGGCTGTGAGCATGGAGGAGGTGACTGAGTTGGAGACACTTAAGGCAAATACACAACATGTGTTTGTCTTGACATGAGACCTGAAGTGTCTTGACACCAGAGAGTGCAGATAAGCATTCCCACATTTGCAGACTTCATGTCAGGGTACCTTCCTTTCTGGGGACACAGAACATGCCATAAACCCAGGTAACCTCACAGAAGCTTTCGTTAAAAAAGAAAACCAGGTTCCTTCTAATACAAGTCACAAAAGTAGCAGTTTCATCAGCTCTGAAGTGTTTTGAAATTCTTTTCTAAGAGCTTCCTAAAGAGCTTACTAAGACCTTACCGACAACAAAGCAAAAATGAGTGTGAAGGAAGTAAAATGAATGTTTTCTATATTCCCAGAAGTGCTTTGTTAACCAGCATCCCCCCATGGGAAGGGGAGATGAATTGCGGCCAAGATCTTTATTCCTCTTTTTTTTGCCTCATATTTTACTCAACCTCTCCTCCCAGTTCTAACCAGACATGCTACACCAAGCATTCAAAAGATTCTGGGCAATGACATCTGCAGCGCATCAGCCTAGGAGAGAGAAAGAAGCCTGTTTTCTCTGTGACTTATGCTGGCACAACACCAAGCACACTTATCCAATTATTAAACATTTATCGCACCTTTAATAAGTCAGTTACAAAAGCAAAATCTTCCAGAAGAGCAGGCTGGAAGGAAAAGGAAAGTGCAATTAAAGGTTGCTGCTCTGTTGCATTGTCAGGGCCCGGTGTTACACTCTCAATTTCCATTGTGAGACACTGGCAAATAACCTGGCTCTCCTGTGGTAAAATCTGATGTCACTATGGCTGGAGTTGTTGGCTCTAGCAGCTTCCTCATTTCTGCAACTGGATGCACCATTTCCTAATGTTGCACATGACTGACCATCTGTGCCATGTCTGTAGTACTACTATCCCTGTAGCTGTGTCTTTTACTGAATGACACATTTGAGAGGTTGGGAGATTTAACAGTGGCTTTAGGAGGCAGAATTTTGTCTTAGATATGCTCATGGGTGCTTGGATAGGTTAACTTGCAAGAAGTTAGCACAAGCTGCTGGATCTGATTTCCTGCTCTTTTTTTCCTTTTCCATTTCCTTTCTTCTCCCTCTTCTTTTTCCCTCTTATTTTCATGTTTTCTCACTCTCCATTGCATGCAATGAGGAAATGGAACATGAGTGACTATTGTGTGCCAGAGTCCAACGCCTGCCAAGAACAAGTTTTTTGTTGGTTAATGCTTTACAGCGCCACGCTCAGGATGTCCAGCTGCAGAGCTCCAGCCTACCTTGGGTCTCAACACTCCATGGCATTTCCTCCATCCACCAACATGCACTGGCACACAAAAAAGAAAAGACAAAGCAAGCCATTGAAAGCAGATTCATAGCTCCAAAGCCTTTAAACTACAGACAGGTAAACAGATCTGGAAAGCCACATGGAGCTGGGGGGGGATCACACCAGGATCATGTGTCACAGCTCTGGCTCATTCATCCAGATGGACACCATGATTTACAACCTGCCTCACTGGTCATCCTGCCAGGGATTACTGCTGCCCACCTTTCCTAACCTGCTTCCCACCTCTCCCAGCAGCTCAAAAAGAACTGAAACTGTAATTTGCTCAGCCTCCCAAACCTACTGCATGTCTGACCCTGAGCACACCTTGAGTTCACCTCCAGTTCTGGGTGAAGCTCTTCCCTACTGCTGGCACATGTTGCTTTCACCTAACGGGTGATAGAAATCAGCACAANAAAAAAAGGATGCCTGCCATCACAGGAGCTTTAAAGATGACTAAAATAAGACAATTTGAATTCCCACCTGGATGTTTGTGAGGATGGTGGCATACCATGAGTTCTCTGGCCTACACCTCTCTGACCTCTTTTATTGGCCTACACCTAAGTGGTACTGATTAATTCTCTTGAGGACACCTAAATTTAGACCTGCTGACTTTCTCTCCCACACTTTTTCCACATATCCAAGGAGTGTGGCAAATATATACTTACTTATAGTGCATGGGTGGCTCAGGCATTTGTCTGTGTCTCTTGCAAGAGAAACTATCTAGTGACTGATTTTTGAAACATACATTGCCTTTCCACTCTGTCCCTCCTCAGGCCACATTTTCTGACCTTCATAATGAAGCAAACACACTTCCTGAGTGTCTTTACATGCCTACTGGTCCCCTGCCACCCCACATTTGCCAAGAGCCATCTATTGGCCACCATCCTACATCCTACCCAGTGACTCCTGGGTATGACACATCATATAGCAGTCTGCTGAAGCATGAAATTCACGTGATTTCCAACTTTTACACAGTCAACTTGCATATTTTTAACATCCACTCTCTGGCAGCCTGGGGGAGAGAAATATGTTGCACTTGTGATTGTGAGGAAGGTGGGTGGGAGTGAGCACACATGAGAAGCTGAGGCCCTGTTGAGTGGTCGGTTGAGTGACTGAGTGCATGGGACAGCTACAGCATTGTTGAGCTAAACAATGAGACACTCTACACTTAAAAAAAAAATAATAAGAAAACAGGGTGTGTTTTCTGGATGTGTAGATTTTCTTCCCCATTTAGAGCACACACGTTCCTCTGTACCATTTTTATTATGTGCTGACATGATAGTAATTACTACAGTCTAAGAATCAAGCACAGATCACACATTATATTACTGTCATTGTATTACACAAATTATATTATACAATATATTACACAAATTATATTACTGTCCAGTTATTTTAGGCATCCATACAACAATCCTACAGCAATATTTTGGACTTCAAACTGTTGTATGCCTAAGCCTGTACTTGACTGTGAGCAGAACAGGAGGCAAGTGGCCACAAATGGCACCTGAGGAGAGAGGCACCTCTCCTTCTAGTTTCGAAAGGGTTTACTCCCCCACACTTGCCTATAGAAAGCCGTTGGTTTCTATGAATTTATTATCTGGGTGGGTTGTTCCCTGCCTTTGCTTGCACTGGCTTCTGCAAGAGACGCACAATGCTTGGCTGAAGTGGGGCATTGAAGGTAGTCTGGGCTTCTTACAATTTTATCCTGCCAGGCAGCAGGTTGTAAAGCAAGATGCCTTGGCTGATGAGGAATTCATGCTTTCTCTTGAGCCAGCAGCAGCAGCTGCCCCTCCCAGTACTAGCTGTGTACTGCACAGCACTAGCTGTGTCTGTCAGCCACAGGGCACATGGACACAAGGGCAGCAGGGACCAGCTGCAGGAAGCTGGAAAAAAATATGAAAGCCAACAGAAACCACCAAGCCTTCCAGGTGCTGCTTCTCACCCACAGGCATCCTGGCTCCTGTAGTGATGGTACCAAAGAAAAAACGGGGATGCTTATCTAACAGGCAGGGGAAGAAGCAGGGAGAGTAGCATCCAAAGTGTTTCAGGCAGACAAAACCTATCAGGTCTGGAAAGAGCTAGACAGAAGGCGGCCTGCTGTGGTGCAATTAAGGTTGAGCAAAGGGTATGCAACCACAGGGCCAGAAAAGAGGTTACTAGTTCTGCTGCTGTAGTATGCCACACACTTGATAAAATTCCAAAATAAAAAATTACTTACACATTTTCCCCCACAAGCAAAGCAACATATGAAGGCACATCCTGTTGGGATGGGTTGATACTGTATCCAAGACAAACTGTGTTTTGTTTTAAGGAAGAACTGTATTTTTTATCCAGGACCTGCACTAAGTCTTCCCATCCTCTGCTCGGCTGTATTCCGGAGCAAAATTTTCACAGGCTGGCAACCCATCTGCTAAAACCTGCAAAAACCGCTCATTTGTGACAAATCTGGCACCAATATCCCAAAACCTAACCTTTCCGGTGTCCCGTGCAGTGAGGGCTGGAGTCAGCAACCTCCAGAGTCTAACATTAAATCCTACCAGCCAAACAGGAGGAGAGGAGGGTTGTGGCAGACCTGTTCTGCACTGTGGAGTGGGCAGTGGTGCAGCATATGATGAAACAAAGATCTCCAAAACACAGAGAAATAAACTAGATGGGAACTTAAGGTTTCACTATGGAGTCCCCTCGGATGGGAAGGCTGAGCTGTTTCCGTGAGGAGTCTTTCTGGTCCTGGGTGAGTCCCTCCATGAGGGGCGCTACGGGAGCGGTCAGTGTTTACCCCGGGCTCGCGTCGCGGAGCCTTCTGCGCTGCAGAAAGGCCCGCATACCACAGAGAATCGGGGCCACTCCGTGCTTTTGGTGTTGGGAAGGAAAACAACAAGGGACTAAAAGAAAAAAGAAAAAAAAAATCCCGTGATTTATTCCCGCCTTCTAGCCCCGCTCTGCCCGCATTACGAGCAACATCAACTCCCCTTCTCGTAAGGCGAGCAAAGCGCCGCGTCAGACAGAGCCGCTCCGCAGGGGGGACGAGGGGGGAGGGAGGCCGAGCACTTCCTGCTCATCGTTACACAGCACTTTTCCAGCCTTCCTGGGCTTTCCTTTCTTCCGCTGCTGCCGGTGGCTTCCCCTGGCAGCCGGCAGGGACGCACTCTCCCCTCCCGGCCGGGGCTGCGCGGTACGGGCGGCACTCGGCCCCGGCGGCTCCCCCAGCAGGGCCCCCCGCCGACCCCGGGCCCCAGCGGCGCCGTGGGCGGGGGCGCGCGGGGAGAGGCAGGGGGCGGGGCGAGCCGCGCCCTGCGCATGCGCAACGCGGCGCGGCGCTGGGGATAAAAGGGCGGTCGGGGCAGCGCGGGAGACGCGCTGGGACGGCGGGAGGCGGAGGAGGAAACTGCGCCGAGTACGGGGACGAAGCCCTCGGTTTCTTGCCACCGACCGACCACCACCGACCCTTCTTTCCCAGCCGTCGCCGCCATGGTGAAGACTGTGGGCAGCCTGGTGAGTCCGGTGGGCGAGGCGGCCATGTCCTTTCGCCCTAAGAGTAGCGGGCGGGGGGACGAGCATCACTCCCTGGCGTGCGGGCGAACGGCGAACGGGGAGGGAGCGCTGCCGGGGGCAGCTTAGCAGGCGAGGGACCCTCCTCGGCCTTCCCTAGGTTCCCCAGAGACGCTGGCCTGCGGGAGATGGCGGGGGAGAGCCCGTGTGCTGCACGGGCAGGCGGAGCCTGCTTCAGCCATGCGGCGGGAACGGGGGAAACCGCGCGGAGGGCTCGGTCAGACCAGAGGGAGGGAACGAATAACTGCGCGACCTGAGGCTTCGGGGAGTGGGAATGAGCAGAGAGGTGATGCAATGTCACGTTATGACAGGTTGTTTCTCATCGCACTTTAAAGCCTTAACGAAAAGGTTTCGTTTCTCAAGTGGGTCGCAGGGCACTACAGCGACAGGAGGAGAGAACACAGTCTTAAACTGCGTCAGGGGAGATGTAGGTTGGACATTAGGAGGAATTTCTTAAAATACAGGGTGATTAGGCGTTGGAATGGGCTTCGCAACGAGGTGGTTGAGTCACGTCCCCGCAGACGTTTAAAGAACTGGACGTGGAGTGCCATGGTGTGGTTGACAGTGTGGTGGTGTTGGGTCGCGGGTTGGACTCGATGATCTCGGAGGTCTTTTCCAACCTAACTGATTTTGTGATCCAGTACCCTAACTTAGTAGTCCCGATTGGCTTTAGGTACTGCTCATGTGTAGGGGCCCGGGTGGCTTTCTTAGAGTTTGGCCTAAGTTCTTTTGCATTTCTGGGCAGGACATCATAGAAAAGTTCATCCATTCTCGAAAGGATCTGCTAGAGCCCATTCCCCATACTTAAACGGCAGGAGTTGCTGGCGTAAGAAGTGTTTCCCTATGTGCTGTCTGACATATTCACAGCCCTAATGTGAATACAAACACATCTGTGGCTCTGAGATACAGAATAGTAATAAAGCCTAGACCAACACATGGAGAATACCCTGCTGGTGATGAAATAGCATGTGGTCTTGTGCACAGCAGCTGATATGGTTGATAGATAACAATAGAGTATTTGTTAGCTGTAACTTAGGAACCCAAGTCTCAAAAAATATTCTCCATGCAAAGTTAGAAAGCTCTTCGTTTCAGGAAAAATTCCTGTTGGGCTAGTCTCACCTTTTAAACTTGAAACTTGGTGCAAGTGTCAGTTTGATCTCATTTTGAGGCATCTGCAAGTGATGCTGTGTGGGCATCCTGTAAGGCCCCAAAAAGTCACTCACCAAGTGACTTGCAGTTGTTCTTGTACTCTGAGTTAGACACAGGGAAGAAATACTGAGCAGATATTCTTAAGCGGTCGAAACAACAAAAAAGACTTTACTGGCAGCTTTACAAAATCAGAGAACTTTGGCAAAAGGCTTTAGTGCAACATTCAGTCAATCTAAAACACTTCTCAAAACATTAACACAGCCCATTCAACTTAGCAAACTCTAAGCCTGTTTGATTTCAAGTTACTCAAAAATTTGGAGAAGAGGGAATTAGAAAAAAGAAAAGACATTAAAAAGGCACATATAGCTATTAACTGCTGGCTCCCAGTGGTGTTCATCTGATAGAAATTCCCAAAGGAGGTAGTGTCACTAGCAGCATGTTTGGCCGTAAGTACCCCTTGCCTCCAGCGTGCTCATGATTGGTGGACACTATGTATCTGGGTACAGCTCTAGGGATGGGGTGTGGGGCAGTGCACTGCCTCGCCAGAGCAAGACCTGACCTGCCCCTTCCCCCACCCATCTGCACCCCAAAATGTTTCAAGACCTCAGTCTTTCCAGTCACTCACACATCCAAATTTGTTTTCTAGGCTGTGCTCTTCTGCAGGCAGTTCACTTTATAAATGAAAGTCATGTCAGACCTCTCCCACTGGACCACAGGAGTGTTAACATCTGATACATAAATATACAAACTAACAGTTGTGACCACAGCTCAAAAACCGTGAATGCAGGAAGCTTCTTAAGCCGAATGAAATGCCTTACCATTCAGGACCTGGAGAGGGAATGGTGTGCGAATGCAACCTAGAATTGTTGTTTTGCTTCTCTGTTTATGGTAGCACAGGAGGGGCAAACTTTTGGTGTAAGGGACAGATTAAACATGGCAAGTCTTGGAGGAAGAGCCTGCTCTAAGTTAGCTAGGCTTCCACTATCCTCCTAGCTATGAGCATTGACTAATAGTCTGCTGTAGTTAAATTGTAGTTAAGGCAAACTTTTGTCACTCATTCGTGGAGAGTGTGGACTCAAAAGTCATGCTGACATCAGCATTTTAGCGTCAGTGACACCCAGAGTATTCGAGCACAGTGCAGCTGGGATTTCTGGATTAATTCCTGTTTTCAGTATAGCAGGTTTGTATTCTTCTCTGATACAAAGGGGAAAACCCATTCTTGCACTGTCTGCAAGAGCTTCTATGAGTGAGAGCTGGCTAGATGTGGCTCCCTGCACACCTTTTCAGAAACAGATTACCTTCTGAAGAATGGCTACTTTCAGGGTGCTTGACTGATCCCTCTTTAGTACCTGCTATGGCACAGAAGGAGCAGTACTTTGGTTGTTTTGTAGTGGCCTTGAGATGAGTGACTAGTGTAACTTGTAAGAGGGTTTGACTGGGACATACTACATTCTATAGCTAAAGCTAATGGGGTGTACAAATTTAAAAAGCTGGTGCTCCCAAAGTTTTCCTCTTCATTCTAGCTGTCTCTCTTGTTATTTGAGTTAAAGAAAGTGCTGAAAAATTGCAGCTTTTGCTATAAGTGATATTTTAGATGTCTGTGTGCTAGGGAGTGCAGGCAGTTGAACCTTTGGTCTGTTTATGCTAGCTTCTGTATTTAAAAAACCTCATTAAATTACACAGTAACCACTGGTAGTCAGCTGATGACTGGGCAAGTTCAAGGGTGACTTGGTATGTGTTGAAAATAATGTTTATAACCAAGCTTTAATCAGATCTACCAGATAGTGTGGACCAGTATTATCTATTGCTGAAGGCAGCAGACTGCTTTCAGCACTATCTGTGGCCAGCAGCCTCCTTTTTGAAGCATTACCTGGTGCTGGGAACCTCTGAGGCAGTAGAGGCTTTTGTTATTTGTTTTTTGTTATTTTGTTATTAAGCTGCTCACGTGGCCCTTGGGAATAGATGCCTGCTACCAATGTGTTTGTTGAAGGTAGCATGCCCTTTTCTGCTGGAGAACAATACAAGTAAACTGAGGTCTCGTGTGTGCTCAGGGAGGTTATAGTTAAATATTTAAGAAAAAACAAACAACAAACACCCCCTCCCCCCGAAAGAAACCCAAAAAATCCCCCTAAAAACAAACAAAAAACCCACAATCCCCCCAAACACAGCACAAAGAAAAAAACAATACTGACCACCATGCTAGCTGAGGTTTCCCCCAGTGAGCTGCTACCTGAAGAAAATGCTGTTTAACAAAGCTGCAAGATCCTCTCAAAGCATGACAAAATAGTCTTGTGATGGGAGGTTCCCTCTCTTGTAACTGAGATTATTTATTTTTTTATAAAAAAGCTTGTCACTTTACAGTTAACATGAAAGACAGCCAGTTGAAGTCAGTCGGACAGGTCAAGCAGCTTGTTTTTTGTTTTGCTCCTGCTACTGTCTTCCTTCCTCCAGGGAAATGCATCTCACTAGAAGAACTTTCAGAAGAACTTTCAGAAGAACTTTCTCACTAGTTCAATATTTTTTAACTTGTAGGGGTAATGCCTTTGGACCCACCATATCTTTTCACTGTCCTGAAGCAATTTTGGCTGATAGTAGAGATGATTTTCAGGGTAACACCTGATTTGTAGTCAGGACCAGGTGAATGGTGTATGTGACCAGCCGTAATTATGATTCTGTCCCACTTTCCTTTTGTTCTATGCAATAGCTAACCTGGCGTGTGTGGCCATATGATGAATGCATTCCAGGGCTGGGCTTCCTTTTGCAGAATACAATAATTATGTAGATAGATAGGAGACTTAGGGGTTTAAAGAGGATGGTCTAGCTGGTAGATACAGGAAGTGGAATCAACGGAGTGGTGATGTTACAGTGTTACAGTCTGAGAAGCTATAGCAAAAATCAGTAGTAGGGTTTCAAGGCCAAAAAGAGTGAGCCTTGACTGAAGAACTTATAGCATAAGTAAGTACTGGGAGGGAACAGTGAGTGTGGATTGCTGTGTACAGGGACATTAAGCATGGTTGGTGGGGATCGGCACAGGAATGCATACTATGTCCATACAGGAGTAGGGGAATATCGGGAGACAGGAAAACTTGACTGTTCCTATCTTTTTCAGAATGAGAATAGGTGGTGTGGAGTGTTACTACTGGTCTTGTAGCAGAGTAGATGATGACTGTCCAAGATGCAAGGATGAAAAAACCTACATGGGTGCTGTCTCTCTGAAGAGAGCTATGAGGGGGGGAACATCTGTTAGCAGGGAGATGTAATGCTGAGTGTATTGGAAATTACAGGAAGCTGTGAAGACTTTCACATGTGATTATATGTACATAAGATAATCCTGCTCATGCGGGATTTCTTCTTGCTTGTTAAACATATTCACGTCCAGTTTGACTTTTGGTTCCTAACCAAAAGCTTACTAAAGTCGCAACTTATTGTGGCTGATTGCAAAAGCAGAAATGAATTAGTTAACTTCTGCACTGCAAAACCAACTCCTGTGTACATGTGGCAGTAACCATATTGCTTTCAGTCAGCTTTTGCTGACAGGACTCCAGCGCTTAGCTGCTTTAGTTCCCTGCAACTTAACGAAGCAATCTTTTGAAGTTTATACTAACAGCTCTCCTGAAGCTGTTAGTCAAGACAACAAAGTAGGAAATTATTGAAGTGGCTTGTACTTTCTTTGACAAAGACAGTATCAGGAAGTAGGTGATCAGCAGTTTCTGCTTCTGCCCAAGATATTTGTTTGCCTTTTGCTAGCATGCAAGTATTTATTGCTTTTAATATTTTTAGTTCTATTAAAGCATTCACTTTTTGACCAGCAAAAATGAGTAATGGCATGTAAGGATGTTTAGTTCCGAGAAATATTGTCCAGAGATGATTTGTGTAACTAAGTGCAACACACAGACTTGAAGACTCTGAATCAGTATTGGGTGTTTACTTGTGTAGTCTGTATGTGTAGCGCTGCTTTGGCTAATGATGTGAAACATGGGTTCCCTTGGCAAAATAACTATCCTATGAGGTTGCTTTTGAAAACATGCTTCAGAATAAAAGTCACAGTATCACTTTAATGTTACCCATTGATTGGAAAAGTCACTGAAGTGGAAGACTGTACAAAGGTTTGTGTCTGTCCTTTTCAAATTCTGTAGAAGAAAGTCTGTCCTGGAGGAAAAAGAAAGTCTTACACTCAAGACAAATGAGAATATGGCTTATAAAAACTCTAAGGATCATATTTTGGGGGATAACACAAAACTGTCAGAGTTGAATATCATAACTAGAGAATTTCTAGCTTGTTTCCACAATTCAGTGAGTTTGACTGAGCATTGTGGTTCTTTTCTAATTGGTGAGTCATAAGACACTGAATGCTGCTAGCACCAATGGAAACAATTCATACTGAAGCACTTACATGATGGTACAAATAACCCAGTAAAGTGTTTAAGACTTGCCATAATGATTAATGTGTTAATTCTGAGAGCAAGCCAGCATTGGCATTAGTCTTGTATAATTCAGGAAAAGAGGAGGAAAATCATCAATGTGTTCTTTTTTTTTTTTTTTTTGGTGGGTTGNTGTTCTTTTTTTTTTTTTTTTTGGTAGGTTGAATTTGAGGCAGAGCTGAAATCTGCTGGTGAGAAGCTTATAGTAGTTGATTTTTCTGCCACGTGGTGTGGACCATGCAAAATGATCAAGCCCTTTTTCCACGTAAGTAGTTTTTCTGGGTTTATTTCTGCATTTAATTGTATGTAAATGTTTGTGTTGCTTGACAGTAACATGGAGGAAATTTGCCTTATGTGATTGCCAGCATTTTCTGGAAAAGTGAGAAGCTTCAGAAGTATCTATTTTTAAGACTACCAAGTGAAATAGACTGACTGTTGATATAGCTGGGAGCTAATATGAGGTTTAGCTTTTGTCCTGGTGCTTACGTGCATTTCAGGTCCATTGAGACCTGCCAGTTGCATTGCCTCAAGAAGTGGGATACAGAGAGGAAACAATGTTTATCCTTCTGTACACGGTTAATGTACTTCTCCAGCTGCATTCAGGTGGCCATGTTACTCCTGATGAGGTATGAGATGCTGTAGCATCTTTTGGTGATAAGCTGAAGGCTGCAAGAGAAGGCCTTTCACCTCTGTCTTGGGATATTTGAGTCATTCTGGAGAGAGTATGTTGCCACAGACTCCTCCAGAAACTGTCTGCAGCAGAACAGAAAATTTTCGTTCTGGTAGTAAAATAGCTGTTTTAAGATAACAAAGCATATTTCATTAGCAGTTTAAGAAGCACCAGCCTTTCAATTTATATGAACACATCTTTTCAGGAAGCTTTCCTAGAAAACTGTAACTGCATAGTTCTTTTTATTTCTTTCTAGAGTTTGTGTGATAAGTATGGTGATGTGGTGTTCATAGAAATCGATGTGGATGATGCCCAGGTAAGGTCCTGGGGTGGTGCTGAGGGAGGGCAGCTAAGGACTTCCACACAAGTGACAGACAAGAATTCAAAATGTCTTCACACATGCTGAAACAAAACAAGAGTTTACTTCAACTTAAAATTAAAACACAGGGATTTAGCTGGAAAGAATGGGGTTTTTTTTTGTCAGGGAACACCTGAACAGAACAAACTGCCTTGGTTATCAGCACACTTGAAGTCCTATGGCATGTGTCAGATAACTTGGAAGCACTGACCCTTTACTTTGGGATGGAGCATTAGTCTAAGGTCTTAAGCTGCTTTGATGCAATCTTCCTTAAACATAATGGTTCACAACCTACTGATCTGTCTGGTCCCTTCACTACTTTTGGCACTGTTTCCTCTTTCATTAAAAATGAAATTAGGTCTTGAATTAAGTGCAATAAAATGTCTGCTGTATTGCACTTTCAGTGTTGTCAAATAAGTACTTGAAAAATATCACATGGAAGTGCAAGCATTGCCATAGGGCTCTTGGGTCTTACAAGCAGGCATCTGTTTTGATGCAGAGGTCTGTTTGGTTTTTTCCCAAACACAGAGTACAGGTTAAGGTTTTTGCTATTGCATGAATTACATGTTGAAGAAGGGATTTTTAAAGCACACTTCAGGGAGATGTTAACACTGCACTGCTTTTGCTAGTGAAGCAAAAGCAGAAGTGCTTTTGCTTTATCTTGAGCAGTAATGGCTTTACCTTGTCACCTAAACTGAAGTCAGCTGGATGGGTTCTAAATCTAACATCCTTAAGAATATGCCCAGTTAAAGATGTTTTTTTGTCTCTTTCAGGATGTTGCTTCACATTGCGATGTGAAGTGCATGCCAACGTTCCAGTTCTATAAGAATGGAAAGAAGGTAGGCTCTGCCTTTTTGGAACTGGAGCAGACAAGCTAAACACTTGAAAGAAGATTGGGAGTGGGACTACTTAGTCTGCTTTCTCTGGATTATGTCTCTGTGGTACCACTAGCATTAAGACACTCCTGAGAGCAAGCAAGTTCATCTTAGTACCACAGCAATTGTAACCAGCAGTTAACGGGTGATGCAGACTGTGTTGTTCAGAGGTGGTGAACTGAGTTAGTTACAGGTCAATCTTACTAGTTTCATGACAGATAGTGGGGTGAGATGTCTGTGTTAACACTGCTGGTCAATGCACCCTGCTTTTTACTTGATCAGTATTTGTTATCTGGATGCAGCTTGTGTTCAAGCAGAGACATGACTATAGGTGTCTATGGAATCCCACCCAAACAGAAGTCTCTAACTTGGTTGAGGTTAGGTACAACAAACAACTCTTTAGTTTATTTCACAGAGAGGCTGTATAACCTTTGAAGTGAAGGTCCTGTCCCTGTTAGAGGACTGAATAGACCCCTTGTGTCTGCTCTGTTAAGAGATGAATGAGATGGGATGCAGATTGTGCTCTCACAGCACAGTGGGCTGCCTGTGCAGAGTAGTTTGAGTAGCTCTCTGCCTGAACTTGCTGAGCTGAATGTGTTGTCTTAGGCTTTTAGTTTGCTAAGCAAGCTGAAGGTGGCCTTTTCTAAAGGAAAACAATGCTTGGGTGTAAGTTTCATGGCTGAAGACGATGGAATGGCACCCTGGATAGTTGAGTGTCACTTGTAGGGTGACTTCCAGTTCAGTATGGGGTCAGTTTGAACGTTTTACAGTTCTGTTAGGGTGAACTTCTGCAACTTCATGATGCTATTGGAAGAACTGTGATTACAGCATGGCAGTCAATGTGTGGCTTTTTGTATCAAGCAAGCAGTTTCATGGCCTGTAGTGTAGTCTGCTCTGTACCTTGCAACTCTGTAGATACAGGAGGACAGAGCTGCTGTTTTTGAGACAGCAGATGAATGTTGCCTCTATCTTTCTGCCCTGTAAGTTGCAAGAATAACAGCTCTTACAGGAGAAGCCGGGCACATTTGGAACAGTACTTCCAGAATTTGATTGGTAGGTTCCTGAGCAACTCAAGGTGACTTTGAGCTGCCTCTGATATGTGGGGACCTTCAGAGTCTCTTCCGAGCCTCTTTTTGAGTCTTACAAAATATTGATTCAGGATCAATGGTAGTCTGAAAGTGAATTTTTATAGTCTTTTGTCTCAACTTCTGCATGAGTTGAATTGAGTGGGAAATAAATATGTTAACATCTGCAAAATACTCCCTGTTTGGAGGGTGGGAAAAATTTTAGTTTTTAGCAGTGTTGAATAGGTGTGTATGTGACTGGATGCTAAGCAACTAATGTTGCAATGAATGCAAGAGTTCTAAAAATCAATCTCTCTTTACAGGTGCAGGAGTTCTCTGGGGCCAATAAAGAGAAGTTGGAAGAGACCATTAAAAGTCTAGTCTAATTTCCAGCCATGAAGACATTGAAGCATGAGTGCTTTGGCTAAATTACTGCAACTTTTCTACTTAAAAAAAAAACCTAAACAAGCTAGCTAGATTAAGTGGTGCAAACTATCTTCTTGGTCCATATATATGAGTACAATAAAGTATAAACTCTTCACTTTTGGATATTGCTGTGTGTTTAACAAAAATCTTAAGAATTTCATAATGTCAGGTGCGTATCAAATTTTGCCGTGTTAAAGGAGTGCTGTCTGTATACAAAGACTTGTAAAAGGTAACCTCATCTATCGTTGGCTTGGGATAGCTATGAGTTGCTTTAGGAGGAGTCTGCTGCCACCCTATTCAGATGGTTATCACCAGCCTGTAATCTGGTTTACAAATACAGAAAGAGGATTTGGAGAAAAGAGGGTAGTCACTGGGTGGGATAGTTCTTTCTTTTGTTACATCTTTTCAGTTAAAAGACTTTTAAAATGTTTCAAGCTGCATTTTACACTTCAAAGCTAAGACTTGTCCTTCCAGAGCATAAGACCAATCCTACCATGGAAGTGCAAGGTAGGATTTGGACTTGCTGTCTTTTTGCCTTTTCAGTTTGCCTTGCCATTGGGATGTGTACCGTCTGGTTCTATTAGTAAAAAAGTGTGTTTAGTCTGAGTTGGGCTACTTTGTTCCTAGGCAATAGCCTGGAACAAATGACTGAAGAAGTAAAACTTGTAATGTCTTAAGGTCAAGAGAATTTTAGATTTTCATACTCTTGTAATTGTCACTTGATTGCACTGCTGCACTCTTAGAAAACATTTGACATTGTGTAGGACAGTAAACTGGACTCTGTGGTCCTCCAATCCTGAATCAGGCTGTCTAGATGAATGCTGATCTGACAGCCTTTTTATACCTGGCATTCACCTACTCTTGGCACTGTAACCAAGGGGAACAGTGTTTTGTCCACTGTCCCAAAAATGGCTTCCCTGCAGCTGGGATGTTGTCTCCTGTATATGAACTCAGTAAAAAAGGGAGCAGGGCTGTAGCTAGCAGTAGGTACAGCTTAGTGAGCTGTGCTGCTGAGTATCACTCATGGAAAAGCTAGACTTCCTGCTGCATATGCAAACAATGTGGAATTAGTGAGCTTCTTGCCTTTGTGGTAGGGAACTCACCCATGACTCAGCCTTACACTCACCTCACAAGCATGCATGACTTTCTTGATGGCTCTGGAGGACTGGGGGCCTTGAATGGCTTAATATATATGTTCCAAATTTGAAACAAGGTCTTTCAAGAAGTGGCCACACCCTTTACTTAAGGATGAGCCATCAAGGTTCTTGGATATAAGTTCTGAGTTGTGATTATGCAATGAGAAGAACATGGGAAATATTTTCCATGTAGCTCTGTCCATTTGACTAAGAGAAGTGCAGCTGCATGTTTGAACTGTTAAAAACTAAATGGGAAACCACTACCCCAAATGGTGTCATGGACAGACATGTGAGAAGAGAATAAAATGAAGCTGCAACAAGAGGGCACTATGAGCACACCATTTGCAAACAAGCATTGCTTTTGAACACAGTTTCTCCATGGCCTACTTACTCCCTTTGGGCAGTAACTGTGAGCAAGAAAGGTTTAAAAAATTCCTGCTGAAACTTCCAGATGAAGTTCAATAAGAGGCCCTGGCATTCCACTTCATCCTTACAAAATAATACTGAAGTGTGCTGCATCTCTGCTGAGGCAAGACCAGACCAGGTTGTTGCAGGGGTAGGGTGCAGTCAGTGGTCCATTGCTGCTGGTGTGTTGAGTTTAACTTAACACTTCATTTACTTTTTTAATAAGATCCTGCTCTGCAGTAGCCTTGGACAATCCAGTTGACAGTGACTGGAAATTCAAGTCACGATTGGAAAGACCAGAAGAGCTGGAATGCCTCTTGTGCTGAAACAAGGGGTGCAAAGCAGTTCTTAAAAGGGCAGTGAGTTGTTTCATGTGCTGCAATATCTTACCATCCCAAGAACTGGTATGTAGGCATACTGTGATGAAAATAATCTGCATACCCCATTTTGAAAGATACCTTTAAGGCTTGGCTCTTTGAGGAATATGCAGTGAGGATCTATCTCCATGTTAGGTAAACTTTCCCTTTAAAGGAAACAATACATGGTCCTCAAATGCAGAATTATACCAGAATTTGACTGTTTGTAGTTGGTCCTTATCATTACAGGTAATGGAAAGCAAAGCCTATGCTTTGTTCTGGTTACATGTAAGGAGCCTCAGTTCCTAGAGCAAAAGTGCCCCTGCTGGGAGGAGAGAACCTTAGTTCAGGATGGGAACTGGCTTGAATCTTTCAATAGGCAAGGACAGGGTGTTTCAGTCTTTAACAAGCCTAGGTATAGCAAAAAAACATTTTGTTCTAAATTGAATGGGTATGAGTATCCTTGCTGAAGCCTAGGGCCATATGCCCTCCCACATGAGTATTAAGTAATGATACTTCATAGGGAGCTCAGTCACTGCATTTTTTTGCTTGTTTTTTGTGTGAAGGTGTGAGGCTGGTATTGCCATGTGTCAGGCAGTAGCACAGCATTCACTCTCATTAAACTCTCTGGTCTGCTGCTTGTATGAACAGAAGTGGCTGCTTTGATCCAGTGATCTGCAAAGATGCCTGTAAGAAGGTAGTGGGTAGATGGCCAACTGACTTGAATGTTTGGTAAACGATGTACATGGCAAAGAAGAAAACATGTAAAGGTTTCTGGGAACAAGGGTTTCAGGGAGAAGTTCTCCCCTCAGGCAATGACTGCAGTCTGTGTCATTTGGCTGTGACATAGCTGGGATCTGTGCATTGCTGTCAAACAAGAAAAACAAGATGTTTTCCTCTGCGGGCCTGTTACATAGCTTGTTTATAATGGGCTGGCCAACAGGAAGAGAAGTACTTCCTTGAGTGCAGCAATTAAAACACATAGCTGGAATAATTAGGCTTAATGAGAGAGGACTAACTAACATGAAAGGAAGGGCCAAGGGGTCACAGTGAATGGACAAGTGAATTGTGAATGATCAAATTGCATTGGAACAGTGACACTCCTTACCTCAATCCAGGGGTTGTGCACTTGGGGAAATGTGTCAGGCAGGTGAAGTGCTTAACTACCCACATGTCTCTTTGATCTCTTACAGCAGTCAACGTAACTTCAACTCCAGCTAGCTATCTGCTTTATGTTCTTTCCTTGACTGAATGAACTTAGACTTTGATTCCCCTCTGGAATGATTCCAGTAAGAGTATTGGTAATAATTTTAATGTTTAATTTCTTAACTGTTCATACATCAAAACTAATTGGGTCTATGAAGCTAAAAAGTTACTTGTATTTTTTTTTTACCAATGCCAACAAACTGGCATAGCAGCTCCTCTGTGTTGTGCTCTACTGACATGCAGATTTCAGCCACCAAAGGATTTGGCTTGAGCATACTGTTGAAATCCTTGCTGGATTGACTATGTTGTGGTGGTCTCTGGCCCTCTTGGTGAAGGGTGGGAGAGTCTGATCTGGTGAAGGTGTCCTGTAAGATGCTATTTCTCATGTGCTGTTGTTCCTTTCTCCCTGCAGCTATACTTCAGACCTTTTATTTAAACTCAGATATCACAGAGGGCTTGGCTTTGACCATTGGTTAAGTCCCTTTTGGACTGGGCTGTCACTGCCTCTGTCTGATGTGGTGGCAGCTTCTGGTCCTCACCAGAAGCCACCCCTGCAGCCTCTTCAGTAACAAAACCTTGATAAGGATGAATTAAGTGTGTTTGAGAAACTTGAAAAAACCTGAGGTGATGGTCAAGAAGGACATCCACCTGAAATGCAGTATGGTCCAGGTTGGTAAACAGACAAGGTGAGGGAGGCATGGGAACTGCATGAAGTTCTATCGGCAGCTGACTGTAAATACAAACTTGTGACATGCGGATTGCCACAAGGTGGCAGCGCCTTTCTGTGGGATTTATACACCTGTGTATACACACGCAAGCTCTGGGAATGCCCTGTGCTAGTACCTCTCTGACAGTGCTGAGGTGATAGTTGTACCTTGAGGTAATGGGCTAGAGGGGAATGCATGGGCTAAGGTGGGCTCCTACTATCCTGGTGGCACCATGTGCCTGGCTTACAGGAACTGGAGCGCTTGTCACCGATGTGACAGAGGTATAAACAGACTCTAGGGGATGGTGAAGCCAGACATTAGGCCAAAGGCATAGAAGGAGGAAGAGTTTTAGGTTTGGGTCATCTCCCCTCTACTTGAGTAAGTCCATGACATTTGCTCAGGGAGACAATGAAGTCTGGTATTTCAACTTTCTTTGTTTCTAGTTCCTCTGAGGAGGGGCACTTGGAGGAGAGCAAGGACACACACCATGAACAGTACTCACAGTACATCTGTGAAGCATCTCACATCTGTGGTGATAAGGGAAACACAATGAGGAACAGATCTCACCTCACGTAGGAATGGATGCTGTGGTTGTACCATGGTGTCTCATGACCCCTCCTGTGGGCACTGACCCTGGGGGGTCCATGACAGATGCTCATGAGGCAGCAATGCATTCAGGGATAACTCCCTGCTTTCAACAGCCCACGGCCCTTTGCAAAAATTCACAGTGCTTCCTGAGGCCTTTGGTGTGGCAGGCCACAGTGAACTCCTGAAGGAGGGTACTCACTATGTCCTGAGCTCAGACAAGTTATTGCCACCAGCCCCAGCTTGACTTTGCTTAGGAACAGGACACAAAAGTTGCAAATTTATTAGCCTGGAAAAACTCTGGAGACTGCTTCATTTTGCACAGGCAAGCATAAGGTGTTAAGCAGTTAAACCACTACTCTAGAAATAATGATATGTATAAATGAAGAACTATTTAACCAACAAATTATGAAGCCTGCAGCTGTTTACACTCAAGATTAAATAAACTCTTCCTCTTGCTCTCATATATGTCCCTAGTCTTTAGTTCATTTCCCAATCATCACTTTACTTGAAACGAGATTGTTAATTCACTGGACTTAAAACAGTTTGGTATTTTAGGACTTGCAAGCCCTCTGAAAATTCCTCAACAAAAAGCCACCACACAACAGCACATCTCTACTCAGTGCATCTGAAGCCTACTGACAACATGTTCCCCTGTTTCGGTTTACCACTTTACATGCTATGCAGTGCTATTAATCCATAGATCTTCCTTGGTGGCCAATGTAAAGCCACAGCCTGGAACTAATTCAAATTGTCAATTCATTCTCCTCAGAAAACACTACAAAGCTATGAGAACCTCTTCCCTACTTGTGCCAACATTCATTATTTGGCCAGTTGACCTGCATTTCAGGGTGTGTTTTGTTAAGTGCACTCAGCAACTATTGTCAATCTACATGTTGAATAAGTGATCTCTTCTTGTTGACATACAGAGCATCTAATCCTGGCATTGCAAGTATATGAAGCCTGCTTGGGATCTCTCTTCAAGTATCAGTAATGAAACCTTAAAATTAACCAAGAAGTCCTCCACAGTGACTGAAAATGGATCACCATCACCTCCAATGCCTATCTGTATCCCATAGTAACAGGTCCTTGTTCTTTTTCAGAATATCTAAGGTATTTAGTGTTGCTAATCTGTGTGTCTCCTTTGCTTGGCCCATTGTGTGTGCTGGACACCAATTTAACACAGTAGGACCATCATGTTCATCTCACCTTTCAGGTGAGCCAGGATGAACACTACGGCAAGGTCAGCTCCAAGCTTGGACACCTAAGAAAAGTTTCTCAAGGAAATTAGTAATCTATCCATATCACGTGTACTGAAATCTGCTGGGATAAGCAAGTTCTTGCTATATTTTAGCTCCTCTGTGTTAACCACAAGGAAGTGAGAATGTTCCACAAATACAACTATAACACAAGCAAAGTATACATTAAGAGATTTATTTTTCTTTTCTATATTCTCAAAATAACTGAGATAGCTACACTGTTTACTAGTTTTTTTAAAAAAAGCCAGCTAGAGAGGAAGCTGGAATCCCCAAGTGTTGTTAGCTTAGCCTCTTCTCTGCTCCTTGATATGGGTTAAAAAAATCTCCCTTGCAAAGTTCTGGGCCAAATCAATGGGTAAAAATTAAATGTGCCATCAGTTAGCAAAGCTTTTCAAATTGATTTTCCTTTCTACAAGTCTGCTTGTAGAAAGGTTCAAGCTATTAACAAATCTGTTACAGTTCTAACTTTCAGCAATTCTAAGGCACTTTGTTTTGTAGTTCTGGGAAGTAATTCTCAATTTCTACAAGAGCAAAGCAATTGGAATATACTTAGACTCATTAGCCAAATTATTAACAAACGTTACAATCACCAAACATCCAGCAAAATGATTGAAACATACCAGTCATATGATTTGACAAATGAATTAAGAGCATTTAACAGAATCGCATTCTCCCGTGCCAGTCTTCCAGGAGTATCTGATCTTCACACTTTTACAACAGCTTTTCCAAGATTTTCTCCTTTTAACATTCCCATAAAAGCCATTGGCATGTTCTCAAATCCTTCAGTGACTTGTTCATGGCACTTCACTTTTCCCTGTCAAAAGAACGGAAATTGCTGAATTTTCATCCACCAAAACTGAATAAATTGCAGCAAAATTTTCTCCAGCATATATATTTTATTTGAAACATTCAAGCTGGCATGCAGCTGGATAACTGCAAAACCAGGTGGGCTCTTGTGAGGATCTGCTTTTGTTCTAAAACTTTCTACCTTCTACTTGCTTTAGTTCTAAAACCTTCCATAACAGGAAGCAAAAGTCACTGCTGTAAAAACATACCAGGACAGATTTATTGCTACTTGGTCCCCAAACAACTGACAAGTAGGGGATCATTTCCCCAAAGCCAGGCCTGTCTCTATCCATACAGAAGTATGGAATTGCAAATCCAGTGATCAAAACCTGACCCATCCCAAATCCTCATGTTTGTAAAAGCTACAGTCTCTTAGCCTTTAGCGTTCACACTCACAAACTTCTCATGGCCATGAACCAACTTGGTTACTAACTCAGCCTCCACCTAGAAAAATAAAATATAAGAAATTCCCAATTAAGTCCCTTTAAAGCCCAGCTCTCAATACTATAAAAACGTTCATTCTTGCCAGTAATTTCAGCACAATACTACAATGGAAATCCTGGCCCATACTACAAATGACTGAATGAGAAATACAGGAATTACTCTAAATATGAAAATCTTCATTATCAGATAATTGCTTTGAATTATTCTGGAAGCATGCTTCTTCAAAGCCTACATGTATTCTGGATTATATTGGAGTCTACAAGCTGATATCACATGTCTCAGCAAAACAGAAGGGATCAGGCATATTTACTATGGTTTAAGTGTCCCCCAAGAGTCTGAAGGATCAAGTCAGGGAGAAAGAAAGCGTCATGGTGGGACCTCACTTAAACAAGCTATGACAAGAGGTCTCTTGCAAAGATGGAATCTGCAGTGTGAACACACTTTACAAACAACTGCCCCTTCCTTTCTTACCTCCACGACCCACTTCAGCAGGGCCTGCAGACCTTCCTCCCTGCGGTTGCTCCATCGGCTCACAATAAACCCTTCCATCTGAAGCTCTTTGAAAATCATGGGAATCTGCACATAAGGCCCTGCAGGAGAAAAGAACCAGTAAGCCACCTGAAATATCAGTTTCATAAAATAAGTCCCACTGCCTAAAGTACGCTTTTAGCCAGTAAAGACCACAGAATCCCTTTGTTTCAGCCAGAAGCAACAGATGTTTTTTCCAAAGAGAATTTCCAGCACAGAAGACTGAAGATTGATGGACAGTCACCTAGGGAGACAAAGGCCTGATCTATAAGGCTATGGGACTAAACAATTCTGAAAACTGTTTCATTCAGAAATAAAGTGGCCTCAGCTTCACCTGAGGGACCTAAGCTGAATCTCAAAAATACTGTTTTAACACCTTGTTTGATAGCCTGACAGGCTCTCATGCTCTAACTCTCAAAATTTAAGTTACAAACTCCAGAAAAACAGTCCCCTCAATCATAGAAATGTGTGAAAGTCTCCTCATTACCAAAAGCCTATTCCATTTTTATAAGGTGATGTGGGAGTTGAGAGCTGCTCAGCTATCAAAGAGAATACAGTCGTCCTATTTTAGAAGGAAAATCTGGAAAATTTAATGCTACTGAAAATGGGTATTCATTCAGCCACATTTCTCAGCAGTTTTATTAGTAGCCAAAATCTTAAGGGGAACAAAAAAAAAAACAACAAAACCCAACAAAACCTTAAGCTGAATAATCTAAAAACCTGAGGGAAAATCCTTATCTTAAAGTATGTACTAGTGTATAAATGGCATCCTGACACCACACCTGGCTTCTGCTGATCTCTATCTGCATAGGGCTATATGGAGTCCTGTTTTAAGTATTTAGCCACTCCTTCATTTCTAATCAGCTGATGTTCACCATATAGTGTGCACAAAGGAGGATGAGTGCATGTACACACAAGGAGCATGGTCCCAGTGTCCCACAGCAGCAGTTAGTTATCCAAATGTATGCACAGGGAAGTGGCATAGAGAAGTAAACAGTAGAATACTGTTATGTCTTTCATCACCAAAGAGAAAATCAATTTAGACACAATAAAGGCCCTCACCTTTCTGAGGCACAGAGTCATTGTACTGAGAGATGGCACCACAGACTGCAATCCTTCCATATTTCTTCATCTGGTTAATAGCGACACTGGCAAATTCACCACCCACCTACAAGAGCCAGAGCATGTGCAGCATTAGAGAAATCCAGTGTTTAGCATTGACTGCTGAAATCTGCTGGCATTGAATTGTTGTACCAACAGGTTCAGTTGGGAGCAGCGACTTCCACTACCTTAAAGACTAGGTGGCTGCAGAAACCCTTGCATTTACATAGTGCTATGAGGACTCTATCTCACTCTTCCAAAAATTAGTTATGAATGTAGGGAATGAGTTTTAATTCCAAATCTGCTTTATGAAGCTTGGTTTGGAAGCATCAGGCAGGACAAACACACCCTTCTCCTAAGGGTGCTAGGAAGCACCAGCTCTACTTTTCCTACACATCAGTATCTTTACATCATGGTGATTTAAACCTTTTATTTTATGGTTCTCATCTCCAAAATAGGGATGTGCTGTGAAAAGAAGCTTTTAATGGTGATAACCTGTTATAAAATTTACTGCTGTGGAGAGCTCTGCACAAAAGTTGGAAGTGAGAATGAAGGGAATGGACATGACCATACATAAGGGAATGGACATGACCATAAACCCCATTTAAGACCTTAGCAGCACAGGACATGAAATTTCGAAGGCTAATGCAAAAGTGGCAGGAGCTCCTGCCACAGAGACAAGCACTTTGCCCTGACACCAAACATTCCTTTCAATTGTCAGAGAAAGGCAAAACACCACTGCCTTCATCCCTGGATTGGCAGAAGCACTGCTGAAGGAAAGACATGCTAAGGAGGTGATGATGGCTTCTTTTAAAGTGGATAGCTAACCAGAGAGTTTAAGGCCAGTATATCTGCTAGTACCCCTGTGGCCAGGTATTGTATTATCAGACATAATGCATATGTTAGCTGTAGTAGGAAACCCAGAGAGACAGGGTTAGTTCTTTATCTTGAAAGGGAACTGACATGATTTTACCTTCACCCACACTGTTAAACTTTCTTAGCCTTCAGAATAAGATGTTCATATTCAAACACCTATCAAGAACAGTACATAGCCCCCATTAATTCTCCCAATATTTGGGAGATGTCAGAAACTTTCTGATGGCTGTGCCAGTAGTTGTGCAAGTGGCCCTTGCTATGGTTTTGCTTACAGCTACCAATGCAGCCCCTATGACCACATAATGTGGAGCCATCCACACCCACTCCCCTTTCAGCAACAGCAGAGAACTGCCTGTGGTTGAAGGTGGGGCCAGGAACAGACTGGATCAGTTTCATGTAACTGTGACCATCACCTCCTCAAAATGTGTTGTGCTTTTCAGAGTGTGAAGTAAAACTTCTCTCTCTCCACTCACAAACACTGCCAACAGTCCAGCTTTGCCTTCTGAGTTTTGTTCTTTCTGTTACTGCTCAAGTCAGCTGCAGATATATGTGTGGGAAGGGAACAGAAAAGCAGTAAGCTCCTACAGAGACCATTGCTTGATTAAATTGATCTCCATATTGAAATCCTGGTGTAGACTTCAATTAGATTATTACAATATTGAGTTTGTGCCACAGTTTAAAGAAAATGACAGCTGCTCAAGGCAAGGCCTTCTCTCTCAACTTACATTGTCAAAGAAACAGTCGTAGCCATCAGGAGAGGCTTTAGACAATGCTTCATCCAGAGATTTAACAGTCCTGTAATTAAAGGCTTCATCAAAGCCTATTTTTTTCAGATAGGCAACCTTGTCATCTGAGCCAGCACAGCCAACCACTTTGCAACCCTGCAAGGAAAGGAGAAAAACATGTATAAACATTCCCTGACAACACAGGCTGACACTCAAGAGTGTGCTGGGTGAAGGGCTCACCCTTAACGTAAGGCTGTTGTCAACATATGAGTTCCTGAAACATCTGACTAGATTTGCTGTATCTCCAGGAGCTTTTCCATCTCAAGACCCTAGTGTAGGCATGCCTTCAGAGATTATTGTCCTACTGATCATTCATGGCCTTGTTGCCTGTTTTAAAGCTATGTCTTCTCAGCAGAAGGTTCAAGCCACTCACCCCAATTTTAGCGAGCTGCCCCACCACAGAGCCCACAGCACCAGCTGCAGCATTAACCAGCACTGTCTCTCCTGGCTTCATCTTGCAGACCTCCAGCAGACCAAAATATGCAGTGAGACTGCAAAGAAAAGGAAAGAATGTTCAGTGACAAATAGAAGATGACAGACACAGAGATGTGACTTGACCCACTGAACCAAAATATTGTCACCACCAGAACAAGATTAAGTTTTCGTGTATTACAAAATACAAAACTTAATCCAACCTTCTTAATTTGGCTTTTTCACAGCCATCACAGAAATAAAAAAGACAGATACACTGGTGGGAAGAGAATGTTGAGGCAGAAATTTCTCTAAGGTGAAAACAGCTTTCATTGTGCTCATTAATAAAATGAGAAACAGATAACTCTGTGATAACTCAGTTACATACTGGAAGAGATAGTAAATCCAACTGAGAGGTCAGTTGCCAGTTGGTATCTACTAGATTAAATCATACTAATCACAAATCAAAGATGGCAGAAGAAGATAAAAAGGGTGAGAAAAACCTGCTGAACTGATGAGCTCACTGCTCCTGAGGACTATTGTGCTATGGCTACAGGGTGAAACACATAATGTTAGAAAAGACCTCCAAGATCACTGAGTCCAACCTTTGACCAATTACCACCTTATCAACTAAACCTTAGTGCAAAGTGCCAAATCCAGTTGTTTCTTGAGCACTTTCAGGGATAATGAAACCATCACCTCCCTGGACAACCTGTCTCAATCCTTGACTACCTCTTCTGTGAAGAAATTCTTCCTGATGTCCAACCTGAACATCCCCTAATACAGCTTGAGAGGCCACTTCCTGTTGTCCTGTCACTTGTCACTTGGGAGACTGACTCCCATTTGGTTACAACCTCATTCAGGTAGTTGTACAGAAGTGTAAGGTCTCCTTGAGCCTGCTTTTATCCATGCTAAACAAGTCCAGCTCCTTCAGCTGCTTCTCATCAGATTTGTGCTGCAGGTCCTTCATCAGCTCTGTTGCCCTTCTCTGGATATGCCCCAGCAGCTCAAAGTCTTTCTTGTAGTGAGGGAAAAACTGGAAACTGTGTTTCAGGTCTTACCAGTGCACTAGCAATTTGCAGGAACCACTATAGTAGCTCATTGACTGGCCAAGAACACCACAATACTCTTCTAATTTCTAAAATCAAGCTTAGAGCTTCCCACGTGGTCTCAACTGAAAGAACTAACTGAATCCCTCTATATGACATCTAGAAAACACATGCATCTTGACTGATGTGAAAATGAAATCTGAGAAGTTCTCTACCACACACAATTTTACAATCATTTTGAAAGCCTTCCAGATCATTAGGACTAAGCCCTGATCTCCCATAAAAACTACAGGATGGTAACATAAAAACTAAATGAGGTAAGAAATACAAGCAAATGACTGAGAGATTCCAATAGTAAATACAGATTCCAGAGCACAGCAGTTCTGCCTGCTTCAGTGCAATTTAAAGGACATCTATTTTGCTACATGACACAGCATCTGTCTTTTGCATTTTGGGATTGACTCTGGAAATGCAGTGATAGCAACAGAGCCCAAGCAGTAAAAGCAGACTAGTCCAAGTGCCAGTGAAGTTTGAGACTTTCCATTGAGGCTAACACAGACTGAACTAGATTCTTTCCAGCTCTTCCTGAATCCTCTTTCTGACTTACTACAGCTCCTCAAGGAGAGGCACAATAATCTCCAAGGCAAATCTCCTCTGATACAGAGGATGGGCCAAACTTCATGCCCTATACAGGGCAAGGGCATTCAGAAGCACACCTTTTTTACCAGTGTGAACAGACAACATGCTGATAGAACAAGACAAAGGTCAATAAAGACAGCCAGAAACCTCCTGGACACCAAAATCCAGGGGATACTCGCCTTTTGTTCTCAAAACTTACCCTGGCATGCCAACTGTTCCAAGAGCCAGAGATTTGGGGAGTGATTCCGGCCAATTGGAAGGAAGGAGTTGCAGATCTTTTCCATCAGAAATAAAATGAGTTCTCCAGCCCGTGTGACCCACGACAAAGGTTCCCACTGCAAAAGCAGGATTTTTGCTTTCTACAATCCTGTTTAAAAAGTTAAAAAAAAAAATACAAACAAACAAACAAACAAAAAACACCAAACCAGGAACAAATTAATACTGACTCTTCCATTCTTCTTGTGATTCAGAAATGAAATATTTCATGTCATGATTTTTATCCCATACCTGCTGATGCTGTAGATGTCAAGTCTTTCCTAAAATGTCTACAACCTCTTCTCATGAGGGAGATACTGGCAAAATTATTTTAGATTCAGCCCCACCGACAACAAACCAAATTTTCCCACACAAGTGCCAACTGTTTCTTTGACTAGTACCAGCTTTATTTGAGATCAGACCAAGCTTTTGTGAGTAAGAATGCAGGAAAGAGGATGCTAGGATTAAAACATGGAACAATAAGGAGCTGCTGATAGGCTGTCTGTTCTCAGACAACCTGCATCTCATTTAAAAGTTGAAGATCCTGAAGACGGAACCTCTTACAGTAATGAAACCAAATAAAAACAAGTATCTAAAATCAGGGAGATAGCTATATCAGCAGACTCTATGCCAAATGAAAATTCCACTTTCTTAGCTCAACAAGAAAACTGTGTTAGAAAGCGGTAGATAGGCACCTTAGAATTATTAGAAACAGTTGACTTTCTGTTCATCAGACTCAGCTGTTAATTTGTCCCAGCCCACAATGTTTCTGCAGAGAAATACAAGAATCAAAGGCCACAGAGGTTTCTAGACAGCAGCTTACAGGCAGCAGAGCAGGAACAAGCTGACAGAAGGAAACATCTGTGTAGCTACATAACCATAAGCTTGGGAAAAGGATGGATTTTAAGGTTATATAACCCTTTGGCTAGAGCTGTGTCTTTGGTCAGGCAGAGGCATTTTCAGCTGGAGTAGAAAACATGTGTAGGAGAAGGGAATACAGGTGACCTTGTCCCTGATAAGTACCAGCTGTGTTAATTACCCAATACAGCCTCACCCCTGATGAGTCACAGCTATATCCAATAAAGATAAGTGTGATAAAAGGGAGTGGGTTAGCTGGTGAGGAGGATTATCATGGAGGAGCATGAACATGAGGACCATGAAGAAGGAAGATCCTGGGGAGAGAGAATCCCTGCTGTGAGGTCCGTCTGGGTCTGCAGTCAGAGCCTGTTGTTGGAACCTGTAGTGACAGTCTAGTCAGCTAAAAGCCTGCGGTCAGAGTCTGTAAACTAATGCAGTCATAGTTTAGCAGGAAATAACAGCAGTCAGAGGCTCTAAGGGAAACCTACAGTAGGAGCTTGATGCAGGCACAGTCAGTGAATCGTTGGAGTCAGGATGGCAGCTTTTACAGCTGTAAAGGGGAATAAACCAGGACCCTTTTCATGCTGGGATAAACAAGAAGTCTGTGTTTCGGCTCATTTCTACCTTCTAACAAGAGGGCTGCTGCAACAAGCACATGTGGTTGGGGACATGCAACTACTACCACATCAGGTTTTAAAATGTGAAGTTTAAAATGTTTGGCAAGTGCAATGGCTGGTCCTTTATCCTTGTAAAAATTGCCTTTGAAGACACTATCACCAGAAACAACATACAGATTTTATCATATGTCTAAATGCCCTCCAGAAAGGCAAAAGAGGTTCATAGAGGAAAAACACTTTCCAACCAGCTACAGGTAAGAATGTCAGTAGCAGAGGCATGTACACACAAGTCAAGGATGGGTAACATAGGCTGCAGACATCTCCGGTGTCAGCATATTCGTGTTGAGCTCTGCCATGCACACTGATAACAGGAACTGAAGGTCTTACCTGGCGACCTGCGTGCCTATCATTATGTCGCCTTCCTTCATGTACCTTCGACTGTAAGGTCTGCAACACAGGCAAACACAGCTTACGGTGTGCAGCTTTAATAATACTCCAGACACACTATGAAGTAGTAGCAACTGTTTGACCCAGGAAAAGAATATAAGCAGTGTTGTTGAACAGAACACAAATAGCTTATTATCTCAACAGCATAATCAGATGTTTTCCCGAGCCAGCTACTTGGGCATCCTGGGCAGGAGTGTTTGAGAGATATTAGCATTAATCTTCCCAGCATGGTCCATCACTACAAAAAGCCTGAGACTCGGAGAATTATCTCTGAATTTAGTGTCTACAGTACCTCTACAAACTACTCAGTCTCCCTGTGCTCCAACTACTGCCTACAGGCTTTAGGGCAAATCTGGGAGAAAACCTCCAAATGGGATCCCAAGCGGCCCCTCCCCCAACTGGTCCAGGAAAAAGTTTCCTTAGAGAAAAGTAGAAAAACTGTTTATTCAATGAGCAAAGTGTTCACAAGCATAAAAAATGAATTATATTAAACAATAAAACCTCTTGACATTTCAAAGAGAGACGGTCCTTGCCCTGGGTTGTAGCTCAGCTCTCCCAGTCTCTCATCAGTCCCTCCAGTGCTGGAAAATTATGTCCTGGGCTCCAGTGGGCCGCAGGCGTGAGCTCCGGCTGTTTTCTGGGTTTTCAGTCCAGGACAGGTTTAAACAGTTCCAAGAAAAAGAAAAAAAAAAACGGTCCAGGGAACGTCTCTACCTCAGCTAGCTAAAAACTAACTAAAAAGCAAAGGAGAGCTCTCTCTCTCACTGTCTGTCCATAGACAGCACAGTCCAGGAGCAGAATGTGGAGGAGCGGGTGCAGTTTCTGAAAACAAACTGCACGCCTCTTCTTTCTCCCCTTTCACTCTCAGAATCAGTCTTAAACGTGTAGAACTCAATATCCAGCATGAACAGAACAGACAATTGGAGATACAAGCATCACAAAGTCACCCCAGGACATGGGTATATCAGCAATGTCCAACTCAGAATATGTGTCCTTAAGTATTAGTTTGCTACATTAAATTAAGCAGGAACTGCTGTGAGGTTCCAGTCTGATTTGAGTACATTGCATTCCAGCTGAAGACATGACAAGGAACAACAGCTGGTTGCAAGGAAAGTCTAGGGCAGCAGAAATGTTACCCCAATGTCTAGCTAAATCTGGCATAGCTCCGTATTTTGAGTCTTGTAAAATCAACATACATTTATTAAAAAGCTGACAAAGGCATTGGGACTCTGGCAACAGTGGGTACTGCCCACTGCTGTTTTGAGGTTTAAGTGGCAAATCAAATGACGTGCTTTAACCAGAAATTCAGAAATAACAAAAAGGCTTACCTCATGTAAGGATCAACACTGAGAAACACTGATTCAAGCAGCAACTCTGCAACAAAAGACAAAGCAAATTCCTGGATATTAACAGTACAGTAGAGCATAGTTTCCACAAGTCAGTCTTTCAGCTAAATTGATATGAACTCCTGACAGCCCAAAACTCCCATATCTCATCTTTGTTTAGGGAATACCTACCAGAAACAAATAGTACATTCATTAGTTTTGAGTTATTGGTATGCTGTTGAAAAAGAGACTTTCCCCAGTGTAGCTTTAGGAAACGATCTTATTTTCAACCCTGCAATTTTGGTTGTGTCTCTTCCCTCTACAGGAGGGTCAAGCAGCCAAAATTCCTAAACAAAACTCTCATTAATTTTAATGTATACAAAATGTCATCCCATGATTCAGCCAGAAGAGGGTGGCACAGGTCAAATACAAACTACTTGGCTGCCTTAAACAGAAGGCATTAGTTTATCTTTTTTAAGTAGCCTAATCCACTTTACTGTCTCTAATAACACCAGTTCTTGGAAACGACATTGTTAAACGTATTTTAAACTTCTCAATTACACAGCACTTTTAGAAGTTCATCTCCGCCTACTAATATTTTTCACTGCCTGTACTGCAGTGGTCTAGCTAGTACAAGCTAGAAATGTACATGGATGTAAATACCTTCCCATTACTTGAGAGTGAGCAAGAAAGCCATGTAACATAACAAGGAAGGCCACTGCCTTTAGAAGTGTTACTGTAGTGTGAACTTAGGCCTCTTTTTGCTTTAGGAATTAAAATAGGAAGGAAAACAATACTCCATATTCTTAAATACCCACAGGTGTTAAATTTTTAAGTGTATCCGTATATTTAAGAGAAATCAGTTTTCAAACATTTAAGTTGTAAACCTAATTGGTACTTTAATGTCCTTCTGCACAATTCCTTCCGCACACCTTATAAAGTGTGGCAAATTTTGTAAATTACAAGTGGTGGGATGAGGCTCAAGAAAATATGTACAAATGCCCATGTGAAACCAAAAATCAGTTTATTCTTTTATCAACAGCTCTTGCTGTTGATATGATAAGAAATCATCATATTCCTTACTCTTTTCAAAACAGAGAAACACAGGAATAAAAGCTGTCCTCTTTTTTTCTATTTACATTCAATCTCTCTTCTTGTTGCAACAGAACAAATAAGATCAGGACTGGCAAAAAAAAATTTAATGCAGGCAGAAATCTTGCCATCCTACTTCTTAAAATAAAAGACCAACCTTCACTGACTCCAGCCCTGAGGTGTTTCAGCTGCAGGCTCATTCCCAGTGCAGTCACTCTCCTCTCCCCCAGCACTATCCCCAGTATCTTTCCTATCAGCATGAAAACTCTACTGAAAACCTACTCCTATAGGGTATCATGTTCTCCATCTTTTACCAAAGAATTCTGCAAATTAAAGTAGATAAAAATATTTTACTAGTACAATGTGTTAGAGTCTTCATACAGTTATTTCATTGGTTCTGTGTCACAGTCCACTTCTCTCTTTCTGCAATAAACAAATCCTGTTTTCCTTGTGGTTGTCCGTTCTGAGGCCATATCACTTTGGTAATTTTTTACACTTGCAAACACATTTGAATGCCTTTGTCACCAGGCAGCAAGTGTGATTAGGCAGCAGGAAACTGTGAAAGGTATACCACAATTGCTGTGTAATGGACTCAGAATTCAATCACTGCTTCTAAGGGTGTTATCAGAAGGCAAGATGTCTTTGAAACCACCAATCCCATAACCCAAGGAGTATACTTCTTCTGCAACTGTCCTTCTCCCTTAAGGTGCACAGCTTGTGACAAGCCAGGAATTTTTGAAATTCCAAAGAGAAATGTGCAGTTAAATAATTCCATGGCCACGCATCAGCAATCATATAACCTCCAGAAAAATCAGTAGTAACAGATAGCACTCTGCTCACCTCCATCCTTTAGATCTGGTAGCTCTATCTTTTTCAGCTCAAAGTCACTGGTTTTGGGAAAACCGTCAAAATGCTTCTTTAGAATCCATGCTGAGGCAACCACCATCCTGCGCAACAAACACAAAGCACACCTGTCAAAGTGATGCCCAAAAGTGCTCGGCTGCTCGTAGGGTTTGTTTAGATTTCATCAGGCAAAACACCTATTTTGATAATGTGCCATCACACAAGAAAGCCTGTGCTTGCTTCTATGTTAATATCACCAGGTTAAGAAAATGCCAGAAAAGTCGCCTCATTACTTTAGCAACCCAGATCTTCTTGTCATACTTCCCTGCCTGCTGCCAGCAAGTCCTCAGGTGGGAAAGCATCCCAGCAAAATGTACAACTCCCACTCTAAAGACACTAAAGAAGAAAAATCTACTATTTTTAGTAGGAAAAAAAATCACTTTAGAAAAAAAATTAAAAACTTAAGCCTACTGCCCCCATTACCTGAGGTGTCTACTGAACCTAAACTTTTACATGCTTGAAAAACAAAGGCAACCAAGACCTCTTTCTGCGATACTCATACTGAATGAAAACACTTCTCCAGTTGCAAAGCTTAGAGCTTGGAATTGGGACCATATTGCTACCAACATTTTCCATACAAGACAGAAACAAATTATTTGCATTAATTTCATCCTCACAGGTCCTTTTCCCTTCCTACACCCAAGTGCATCAACAAGAACAAAGAAAGAGAATCTTATACTTAGAGCAGGCAGGTGAAAACTGGGTCTTCTGCTGACAAGTCAATAACCTTCTGGGTCCGCTCAGTCAGTGGCTGGACTCCTCCAGTCACACACACTTTAAAAAGGCGAAAGGCAGGTCCCGCCCTCAGTACACTTCCCCAGGAATAAACATAAACCCTCAGTAAACATAGCATAAGGCACACCCATTGTGATTCACCTTCTTCCCATTAAGATTTCAGATCAACCCTTCCAACCCCTGCCAGTTCAGTGCCCAGCCAGTTGCACAGGCACGTTGTCAAGCACGCAATACTAAAGGCATAAAACCCGTGGCTCCAGAACCCACAAAATACTGCAGTCGGGAGACCAAGACTATCCACCACAACAGAAGTTTCTTCAAATTACATTTTACCCATCTAGCCCTGAAACTCTTAAGAGTTCTACCTCTGTGCAAAAATATTTAATTAAAAATTAATGTCCATTTCATTGCTCAATTCATACTTTAACACAGCAAATGGCCCATACGTTTGCCAGTCATGGTGTGTGCCCTGAACGTTTTCGCTGTTCCCAGCACAAGGAGAGCTTGTGTGGCTAAGCCTCTATCTAGGAGCCACCTTAAGAAACAATAGCAAACTTTGTCTTTCTGCCTCAACTATGTTGCAATGAGGCATGTTGGGAGGCAGAAAACTGTGTGCAGGGGACTGGCTTCAGCTTTTGTTCTTTTTGTGAAAACACACAATATGAAGGGTGAAAAGTGTAAAGACACCAATACATAGAGACGTTCAACTACAAAACCCATGAAGACAGAAGTGCTAATTAGTAACAAGGACCTGAGAAAAATGAAAGCAAGATGCGCTGATTAAAGATGTACATGCAAGGACCAGGGAGAACAGGGCAAGCTATCCACTATTTAGATAAAAGAGTAAGTCACCAAATTCAGAAACTAATCAGCATTCAACAACTTTCTGTGATGAAACAGATATTCCATGTTCCTCAATGACAAAGAAACACAACACAAGCGAAGGTTTCTTGCACCAGAATGTGTGCTGGGGGAATCACCTTTCACAAAACGAAAAAGTCATCAAAATCAATGTCAAATCATCCCACAGTAGGTAAGTGGGCAGCCGTAACCAGCATTTGTATCTGCTGCGTTATGTATTTGCTTCGGTATCAAGTGTTCGGCAGTAACAAAAGATACCACGACACAGCAACAACAAAGCAAAGCCAGGAAACAAACATGTTTACAGGAGCAAAAGATGAGTTCAGAGTAACACAAAACTGATCCCATTCACTACCTCACACTCACAGGCATTGGGAGGGATTTGTCCCACCCGTGTGCCCTGCATTCCGACAGGTACCCAAGTGCTCCAACCAGGAATGATGAGGGACAAATGGATGCTGGCTAGGCCGGCAGCCATTCACTGATGTGCGGTTTGTACCCCCGGGGAGCCAACGGTGATTCAGAAACGCTTTGTCTTCGAACCTGCCACATGTCTGTGAATCATCAGTACTGACTCCCTGCTTTTGTCTCCTTTGCTAGTATGCTTCCAAGACACCAGCCCTGTTCTTTTCTTTCCCACTATCCTATCTTAATAGCTTGAGTCTTCAAGTCTGAGTCCAGGAACTTGTTACTTGCTTCGGGATGTCCTTTGTTTTCCCTACCTGGCCCTTTCAAAGGCGCTGTAATCATGACGACGGCAAATCTACGTGCCATCAGTACTGGCCATTTCTGTCTCTCTTCTGTTGTCTCTTTGGGTGCTTCCTCTTTCAGATTTCCCATTCACACACTCTTCACCTTTCTATCAAAGATCTCTGTTTTTTGGAATTCACGAGATTTTTCAGCAGAGCAATAATCCTGCCTAGGAACAATATTGAAAGACTAATCTCACTATACCCTTTTTATTATATTTAGGCCTGAATTTGGAAACAGGACTAATTTTCAGTTCATTATTTCTCTTTTTCTACTGAAATCGTATCATTTTAGCTACTTCAAGGCTAGGAGATCTTCCTGTAGGTCATAAAGCAAAAAGCCCCAAACCAAACAGAAAACAACACAGATACATGCTTGATTAATGGATCTACAACCTAATTTCCAGGTTAATGAACCAAAATTATTTATATATTTAGATATAAAATCTTAAGAAGTGGTAAGGACTGCATTGCTTTATTTGCTATATTAAATAACTCCAAAGGATAAAGAGCAGTGACACAACATTTGTGGGCTCCAGTTAAATCTTACTGGAATGAGCATGTCAGAACCACAATCTCAGTTCCAAGAACAGTAACCTGATCTTGTAAACTGTAATACTACTTTGTTTTCAACGTCAGTAGGTTTGAATAATAACTTTCTTTTGACAGTCAGTTATATCTTAGTTAACCATGAGTTCTGTGATTCAAAAAAAATGTGTAATGAACTAGATTTAATCAGTTTAAAAATGTTTGACTGCGATTTTAGCTGGTTTTGATTTAGATCTGTGTTGGCTGACTGTCAGTAGAAAACCCTGAGACATTGTCCCACTGCACTTGCAGAAAGGACCTCCATGGACCCTTACCTCTTAGAGAACCTAATCCAGAGCTGAAGAACAAAATTCAATAAAGAATAATTTAATGCTTATCAATTAACGAGAGATCAATTAGCCGTAATAGAACAAAAAAGATATATTGAGAAAGTTAAGGAGTCAAAGGCATATACATCCCAGAAAACTAGTTTAATACATCTCAGGTGGAGTAAGGGAGCCATTTCATAGTTGAGAACACACCATAAAACTTAATCAATAGCAATTGTCTAACTGGGCTAGGAAATAATAAAGCACTGTTTAGCTGGATAAAACTTGGGTTATCCATTAAACAAAGACAGATTAAATGTTCTGGAAGTAAATAAAAGAAACAAAACACATATACAATGATGCAATAAATTAGGCAGATTTTTGGGAGTGTCTGTAAAAAATCTTGGATGTTATATTGTATATAAATGCCTGAAAATTGCTTGAACATCTTTGAACATGTCTCTGGCAAATATATTCCAAGTTTTGCCTCAAATTTGTTATTAGGAATGTTCATCAAACAGCTTTTTGCTGGTAGATTTAAAACTCTTTCTTGCACTTCTGTGTGTTTTCAGTATGAAGTGTTTCATAGACCATTGCAGTCATTACAGTAAAGAGACTGCTATGGTAACTGGAGAACGAACAGCCCAGAAAGTGATAAGAAGACTCCTTTAAAAATAAGGTGATGTATTTCTGCTTGATTTTTTTACAAAAGAACCATCAAAGCCTTTATTGAAATTGAAGTCCAAGACAGCATTTATTCTGATGTCCTTCAAATCCTCCTTGCCCTGTGGCCAAGCCCATCAAGTTATCAAATAATAAAGACTATCATGGAAAGAAGTAATGGATTGGGAAAGCCTTGGGTTTTTGCACTAACAATATATGTAACAAAGCAAAAAGCCCATCTGTGTTCAGACACTGCAGTTACTGCGAACTCTAGGAGAGCTGAAAGGAAAGCACCTTCACACATGTAATCATAGCTCAGTCCCCAAAATCAGCATGGGTAAGGAGGTTCATGATTCAGGGAAAAATGGAAGAGAAGAAGGAAGAGGTGAAAACTGGAATACCATAATACATACTAGCAACTAGAAAAGAAGGTCAGGAATAAAATAGAGAAGTCTGAGAAAATTAAAATAGTTTGACTGAAGGCTGAAGAGCTAATGGTGATACCTGAAATATGGGAATCATCACATTAAAGTAGAAAAGTAGGAAAGCTTTCAAAAGAGCATGAGTCAAATCAGAAAAGTTTACCTTTCTTAAGTAACCTCAGCTGTTATTCCTGACTGGTATGGCATGGTTTCCTAGCCTGGACTTGCCCAAATCTAACCCTGAGCACAAAATCTTCTTAGAAATCTGTCAGTTACATGAGTTCAATTCAAATTTTGGGTTAGATTAACAATTCGTCTTTCTGACAGTCACAATTTGCAGATGTGATTCTGGTACTTTTCCTTTTATCTCCATTCTGAAGCAGTTACACCTATGCTCACACCCACACTGGAAGAAAAGGGTAGGATTAAAAGCTGAGTAAAGTACATCTCAGACATAGTTTGTAGACTGGTTCTGCGGAGAAATTCACCCATCACCACAACAGCAAAGTTTTTTGGTAATCATTGTCTTATCTATTTTCTTCCCCCAGATCTAATTTATTAGTCTTCTGCAGCATTTCCAAGCAAAGTGCCAGGAACCAGCATAAGGGACAAATATCTTAAGAAAAAAAAAAAACAACCAAACAACCACAGAAACCACAAAAAGCCCCTGAACTAACATAAAAGGACTTGGCAGTAGATTCTGCCAAGGGAGTATTAATCCAGAGGCTATCTCAGGACTTCCCATACACATACAAGGATTACCAATTACCTGGGAGTGAATATAGCCTTAAATCCTATGTGCCTACAAGCTTTAGCAAAAATGACCTCTTCCTCCTCTCTGGCTTAGTTCTTACAATGTTTTTTTCAATTGTATTCTTTTTCCCTGTGGTAAGAACAAAGCAAAGGCAAACCATTCCCATGCTACTTTTGGCCTACTGCAAATATCCAAGCAAGCATGACACTGCATTATGAAACAATAAAGCTGCAACTACACACACTTACGCAACACTGTCAAATCTCGGAAGAAGGGCAAAGACTGGAGGTGACTAGTTATCATATCACTATGCTAAATGACTGTGCACTTTGTTACAAAGTTGCAATTCCAACAGAGGTTCAAAGGAGCAAGTTAACATGGGGAAATGAAAAGGGAAGTCAATACCATCACAGAAATGCTGCATACAGCTCTCAGAAACTGCACAGAAACTAAGACCTTACCACTCTCTACAGCTATCTGAAAGGAAGCTGTAGCCAGCTGGGGGCCGGTCTCCAAGTAACAAGGGACAGGATGAGAGGAAATGAGCTTAAGCTGAGCCAAGGGAGATTTAGTACAGGCGCTATGAAAATATTCTTCACAGAAAGGGCTGTAAAGCATTGGAACATGCTGTCCAGGGAACTGGTGGAATCACATGTGCATATGGCAGGTGAGAACATGTACTACATGGACAAACTACATTCATTTACGGTTGAACATGGTGCTGCTAGGTGGACCTAAAGGTCTTTTTCCAACTTTAGCAGTTCTATGGTTCCATGAGGCTCAGCAGCTGATGTGGGCTGGCAAAAAAAGCTGAAGCTTCTTAAAGGACCAGCTGTACTTCCCCAGTCACGGCACAGCAACCTAAACTTTTTTCAGGCACTTTTTTTACTTCTGCCTTACTTAAATGCTGATACAGGACAAATACATGTTGTAACACCAGCAAAAGCAAAATTTCATCAAAACTGTAGAGACAGCCTACTGCCCAGTTTCACTTCTTAGATTTGCAGCAACAGGCCTGTTACTGCCCCACAGAGGGAAGTGTTTAATCTGCTTGATTTTACAGCTGCCAAAGAAAACTGAATTTTCAACAGCATAGATTTCTACAAAAGTTGAAAACCCCCACACAGCGTACGCATCTCTTGCAGCATAGTGTACTAAGTGAACTCAGAAGGGAAGTGACAAACTTCAAGTTGGTGCTTTCCAGCCCGCTTGGCATATACATACCTCTGATCTGGTATCTGTTACCTGTTATCTTGCAATATTAAGGAGAAGGATAAATGAAGAATTAAAGCGACATGAAGAAAAAAAGAAGAGGGATGTCAACAAGTATCCAAGGAAACAAATTTTAAGAGTGGGAGCACAGGTCAGATTGCACACAGACATGTGAAATTGTATCACTTTTGAAAGATAAAGATTTTACAATCTCTTCAGGCAACCTATTCAAGTATCTGACCTTGACATGGTTCAGCAGGAGGAAATCTCAGGATTCTCCATGTGCCGTTGGAAAACACTGTTTAGCAAACAACTTTCATTATCTCTTAGTGTGCATTCCCTCAGATGAGCTGGGTTCCATTCTCTTAACATTGCCTTGCTAAGCAGCTAAAGGCGGCAGCAGAAACAACAGCTTTTGCTTCTGGACACTGAACAAAGCCATTTCTCTCTTGGTTTTCCTTCATCATCTCGGTGACCCTACACTGGATTTGTTCATGTCTATCAGTGACCTTCTTCTACTAGGGAACTGAGAACTCTGGATGCAGCTGGATCCAAGTTCAGGGTACTGGGGAAAGACTCTGCCCTTCCAGGTCATGACTGTCTAGGTCTTTCATAAGGATATCAGAATTTATGGCTAGTAATAGGCTGCCAACTGGACTTTTTCCTGCAATGGACAATCCTCCAATTTAGGGATAAGTTTAACTCACCAATTTTTGTCTCTGAGGTAGGGCTAGATGAACACTCACGTTTACAGACCATAGGAAATATCTCAGTCAGGGCTCACTCCCATGACCAGTGTTGATCAGGGGCAAGAGGAAATCTGTCAGGTGTTATATGTCACTGCAGGCTGGGTTCTTTGACATGACATCCTTAAAAGTATGTCAGCTCTGTTTCACCCCTTGTCCAAAAGGGCAGTTTCCCAGAGGGTTCTACTGACTGGCTCCTTGAACAACTGGAAGTTTGCTTCCCGGAAGTTCACCATAAAGTTATTATAACAATAAAGTTATTATAACAATAACAAACCCCCTCCTAGATAGCAAAAAATATATTTTACTTCCTCAAGCCATGCGTTATATTTGTTCCAACGTGCTAACTTGCATGTTAAGCAGCTACAACTGGACTTTACATTTCTTAAAATAAAACACTCAAATTTAAGCCTTATAATGTCAAAGCTATTACAGATCTATTTAAGAACATATTTCTTCATATTTAAGAAATCATTTTTCTTTCCCATGTCATATGTAAATAAGGAACAAACTTGGCTTATAGAACCAAACCTTCATAGGACAAAGCCTCTCATATCAGAATTGGTTCTGCTTTATTTCCATTTCCTTATTTCAAGCTGTGGTTAGTCTGGATGGAAAAGTAGCAGCCAGAGCAGGTAGAGCACTAGTTCCCCAGCCACCAGCTCCATCAACCACACTTTGAGAATGACTTTAGCCATTTGAAGGCGCCACCTTCAGTGTAGTCCAAGCAGCCACTTTTAACAGGAGCAAACCAGGAAGCCTTCTGCAGGCAAGAAACACTCAAGCACGTTTGCCACAGAAGGCAGAGTAAAAAAAAAAAATTGGGAAATTTTCAGTTTGTCAGATAAAAAGTGGGCTGTATAGTTATACAGTATCAATCTGATTCTTGTCCATACTTCAAAATAACTTTTCCCAGTATAGTTTCCAGACACAAGCAAGTGTAGTCAAGTGCTTCTGGCTGCACTACTTCCAGCAGCAGCGCTTTCACACTAATTCCTTAAACAACCGCAGCCAATGTAATTCCTGAAGCAAGCAAATACACTATATCTTTTCCGTAATGTGATGTAGACCTGCAGTCTGGATTATTTCAGTAATCTGAATTATTTCAAATAACTGATATAACATGAAATTCAGTAAGTTTTACAGCAGACCTCAGCAGTAACACTGTCCAGCTGACAGTACAGGAGGAGTCCACCTGCAAAGTCCTGGTCTTTTACACAGCAGGACAAAAGCAGGCTCAGGAATGAGTAAATGCATCCAGCCGACTTTGCTTTCCTGCTTTGACCAGTGCAGCAATAAATAGAGAGCTACTGTTCTGCCAGTAACACGTACTCACAGATTTTGAACAAATTCTCCTAATTCTGCTTGAATGGAACCACGTCTATGTAAACTACAGCAATAGATTTGAACAGTGTTATTAATGATACAGATTGATTGGGGGGGTTGAGAAATTAAACTTTTTAAGTTGTTAGAAAACACAGGCAAGAGGCAAAGAGGCGAACGTGGAATGCAAGGTCCAATCTGCAAGTGAAAAGAACAGGCCAGCTCAGTCCTCACAACCCTCAACAGCCAAGATTATCCTTGGGCTTTCAGAGGAAAATGGGCCCATCCCCAGACCGAATGGCTCAGTCCTCACAGCCCTCAACAGCTAAGATTATGTTTGAGGCTTTCAGAGGAGAGTGAGCCCATCCCTGGATCAAGACAGCCAAAACTGCTCCTATTCAGGAGGGGACCCCGAAAACTTACATCTGGATACCTGGGGACAGGGACCCTCTCTGCAACTGAAAGCAGGCTGAGCCAAACCCTCGGAACCCCATTCAGATTCGGCAAAATACCATCAGAACCTGAATGGGAACGCAGTTTCCAAAAGAAAATCCTGGCCCGAGGAAAAATAAACCGTATAAAAACTGGACTTTGGAAACCACATGTCGGAGTGTAGATGGTCACGGACCCAGCGTGGGTTGACCTGAGATCTGCCTCCCAGTTCGATCGAACTCAAACTCTGCTGTGACAGGGATTTTTTGTCAGATTTATGACAATTCGGCCAAATTGTGTCATTTTGCTATTTTTGCTTGTTTTATTGCTTGTTATATTTTTTTCTTTCTTTTGTATTGTCTTTTTGTTGTTTTTTGTTCAAGATCTCTATAATCTATCTAATCTTCATTTTAATAAAGTTTAGATCTTGATTAAGAGATCTGTGTCCAAATTTTTATAACAGACTTGGTGACACCCCGATGTGATATAGTCGTGATTTTTCCACGAGAACCCCACGTTGCTCGGGGGGCGCCCCACTGATAAGAAGTGGCCCGGCAGCGCGGTGGGATTCCTCGAGGACCGACTATAGAACAAAAGTTTTTTTTTTCCTAAAAGTTTTTACCAAAAAGGTTACAGCAGAGAAAAGGGGGCTCGAGCCCATCAAGGGGAACTCGCAGGCAGTCTGGGACTGACCTGATCCGCGGAATTTTTTTCACTCGGAAAACTCGACGTGCACGAAGAATCCACGGGGAAAAGGAGCTGTGAGTAGCCGTGGTTGAGTGAGGTGTGGTTGAACGTGTGTATGAGACGTGGGACATTCCACGAAACGAGTGTGGACCTCTACGAACCGCAGTTCCACGCTTCCCGCGAGGGACGTGGTCGGTCACGAGGGAAGCGAAAGTCGTGGGGGGTTCGCTCTTGTACACCCGGCAACTCCTGGGCCAGAGGGGGTCTGGGGGGTCGACCGCGGGGGGGGCTAAAAGGAAAGAGAACGTCCTTTTCGAGTTCGGGAATGAGTAAGCCTTTTTAGCCCGGGACTTATCGAGTGGGCCGGCAGGGGCTTCTTCGGAGGACACTTCAGAGCAGCTCGCTGAGGTTAGAGCCGGAGGGGAGCCGACCAATCGGTAAGTCAGATCGGTCCCCGGAGGTACGGGAGCCGATCACAACCAAACAACAGGTAAAACAGTAGAGGCACCATGGGTCAGAAAGACAGCAAACTCTCAGGGGAAGGACATGGAGAAGTCCTAAGAATCCCTAGGGAGAGTCCTTTGGGATGGATGTTGGAGAACTGGACAGAATGTCCCCAGAGAAGGCAGTTGTCCAAAGAGAGGATGATACACTACTGTACTGAAGTTTGGGGAGGGAAGGAGATTCGGGACCACGTGGTGTGGCCCGTTTTCGGATCTTTCGAACCGTGGGTAGGGAAGGCCCTGAATAGGTTCGTTGCAAGGGAAAAACCACAAAATTGGGAGGAGAAATTGTATGCCGAAGCGTGGGAGCCCAAAGTGAATTTATTTCCAGTGAGGACGAAGGAGGGGGAAGGGGGACAAAAGGATCAGTGGGAACCTTTGGAAAATTTACCTCCCCCGGTCCGACCCAGGGTTGCGGCAAGAGGAACATCGTTTCCTCACCAGGGGGCAGTCGCCTCGCCGCGGCCCCAGGACGCGGCCCCTCCTCCCTCTGGAGATGCGGCAGTTAATTTGCCCGTCTCCTCCGAGCCCGCCGAGAGCGGGGAGCCCCGGCAGGAGCCGGGGAAACCTGAATCCCAGAAAAGAGCAGGGAAGGCGGCTCCCCAGGAGAAGGCATCTTTCTCCCCACCCCTGACCCGACATCGAGTCAGAAGAGAGGAGGGCGATGAGGGCCCATCCTCATTGTACCCCCTTAGGGAGGTACCCATGTCCACAGGGGTGATAGGGTTCGTTAATGTCCCTATTAACACCTCGGACGTGAGAGCATTCAAAAGGGAGATGGGAAAATTGATGGACGACCCATTGGGGGTTGCGGAAAGATTGGATGAGTTTCTAGGAACCAGCATTTATAATTATGGAGATTTGTGTCTCATCATGAGGTCCCTGTTTAACACCGAGGAAAGGGACATGATCCGGAGGGCAGCGATCCGGGATTGGGAAAGGAGAAACCCCCAAGGGGAAAGGGGGGAGCAAAAGTGGCCGAATGCGGATCCAGGATGGGATCCGCAGACGGGGGATGGTAGGCGGAGCATGATGGACCTCAGGAACATGATCATACAGGGCGTCCGAGAGGCGGTACCCCGAGGTCAAAACATAAGCAAAATTTTAGGGGAATGTCAGAAACATAATGAGTCACCCAGCGAGTGGATTGAGAGATTAAGGCGGGGCTTGCAAACATATTCAGGAATGGACCCAGATTCCCCCGTGGGGGAGGTGCTACTCAAAACACAGTTTGTAGCAAAATCCTGGGAGGACATTCGGAGGAAATTGGAAAAAATCGAGAATTGGCAAGAGAAAGAATTGCAGGAGCTTTTAAGGGAAGCTCAAAAAGTGTATATGAGAAGGGAAGATGAACGGAGCAAGAGCCAGGCTCGGGTGATGGTGGCTGTGGTTCGAGAGGCACAAAAACAGGATAAAACCCCGGGAAAAGGAAAGGCAGCCCAGGTGAAAGGGAGTCAGGGAAAAAGTCAAGCGGAGGCTGAGAAATCCTCCCCCAGAACAAAGGAAGATATAGAGTGTTTTTATTGTAAAAAGAAAGGACACTTCAAGAAGGACTGCCTGAAGAGGATCAAAGATGAGCAGGTTTTTAAAGAAGATTAGGGGTGTCGGGGGCTTTTTCTTCTGGGGACCAGGACATCTAAAGAGCCCTTGTTAAAATTAAAAATAGGTCCCCAGAGCGAGGAAGTTACTTTCCTTGTAGATACTGGAGCGGAGAGGTCCACTGTGCAAAAACTACCACCAGGGTGCAGCATAAGCAAAGATTTTATGATGGTGGTGGGAGCGAAGGGGATTCCATTTAAAGCCCCAGTTATTAAAAATGTAACAGTGGAATCAAAAACTAGAATTTGCATTGGTGATTTGTTGTTGGTAGAGGAGGCCGAATATAACCTCCTCGGGAGAGATTTAATTATAGCTTTAGGGATCAATTTGATAGTGCAGGACTCAAAATTAATAGTTAGTTTGTATAAGTTAACAGCTCAAGATGAAAAGAGCATCAACACAAAGGTTTGGCACAGTTCAGGGGAAGCGGGGAGGTTGGACATAGACCCAATTAAGGTAGAAATAGAAAACCCGAACAGTCCGATTCGGGTGAAGCAATATCCCATGCCGATGGAAGGAAGGAAGGGGTTGAAGCCCATCATAGATGATTTAATACAAAAGGGTACATTGGAACCCTGCATGTCCAGTCACAACACTCCGATTTTGGCAATTAAAAAGCCTGATGGACAGTACAGGCTGGTGCAGGATCTCCGGGCGGTAAACGCCCGGACGCGAACAAAATTTCCCGTGGTAGCAAATCCATATACCCTCCTCAACCGCCTCGCCCCCTCAGATACCTGGTACAGTGTAATCGATCTGAAGGACGCCTTCTGGACGTGCCCTTTGTCCATGGAGAGTCGGGATTTCTTTGCTTTCCAATGGACAGACCCCGAGACTCATCGGAGTCAGCAGCTCCGATGGACTCGATTGCCACAGGGATTTGTGGACTCGCCTAATCTATTCGGGCAAGCCCTGGAACAATTGTTAAGCCAATTTACCCCTAGGGAAGGGACGAAGCTTTTACAGTATGTTGATGACTTGTTGGTAGCCGGCCCCTCGGAAGGGAGTGTGAGGGAATGCACCATCGACTTACTGAATTTCCTAGGAGACAAAGGACTGAAAGTTTCGAAATCGAAGCTTCAGTTCACAGAACCAGAAGTTAAGTATTTGGGACACTGGCTGACTGAGGGCAAAAAGAAGCTGGACCCGGACCGCGTGGCTGGAATTCTGGCTTTACCTCCTCCTCGATCTAAGCGGGAGGTAAGACAGATTTTGGGTTTATTTGGTTATTGCAGACAATGGATTGATGGGTATAGTGGCAAAGTAAAATTTTTATATGAAAAATTGACTACGCATGCGCTCAAATGGGATGAGGAGGATGACAACCGGTTTCAGGAATTGAAAAATGTTTTGATTTCTGCTCCTGTGCTCAGCCTTCCTGACGTAGGGAGGCCATTTCAATTGTTTGTTAATGTGAGTGAGCACACTGCCCACGGAGTCCTTACACAGGACTGGGCAGGCGACAAAAAACCGGTGGGATACGTCTCAAAATTATTAGACCCAGTTAGTAGGGGATGGCCCACCTGCCTACAGGCCATCGTAGCAGTAGCTCTGCTGGTGGAGGAGGCAAGGAAAGTAACATTTGGGGCCCCCCTGATGGTATATTCCCCACATGATGTCAGGGGAATTCTTCAACAAAAAGCAGAAAAATGGCTCACGGACGCCAGACTTTTAAAATATGAGGCGATCCTGATACATTCTCCTGAATTGGAATTGCATGTGACCCACGCATTGAATCCGGCCCAGTTTCTTTTTGGAAAAGCCTCAGAAGGAATTTCACACAGTTGCTTGGAGTTCATAGAACTCCAAACAAAGATTCGGCCAGATTTAGAAGAGGAGGAATTGGAAGAAGGAGAAAAGTGGTTTGTAGATGGATCATCAAGGGTAATCGATGGGAAAAGAAAGTCAGGGTATGCAGTTGTGGATGGTAAATCAGGAATTGTAGTGGAAGCGGGACCCCTTAGCCCCGGCTGGTCGGCCCAGGCTTGTGAACTGTATGCTATCCTCAGAGCGCTGGAGCGGCTGAAGGGGAAAAGGGGAACGGTGTACACGGACTCTAAATACGCCTTCGGTGTGGTTCATACCTTTGGAAAGATTTGGGAAGAAAGGGGGCTGATAAGCTCTCGGGGAAAATGTTTAGTACATGGAGAAATTATTAAACGGATCTTGGAGGCCCTTAGGGGGCCCGAGGCAATTTCGGTAGTTCATATTAAAAGTCACCAAAAAGGGAAGCAATTTAGGATTCAGGGAAATCAGAGGGCAGATTCGGAAGCAAAAAGGGCTGCACTTATGACGGTCAGCACTCCCGAAATAAGGGAAGAAAAGAACCAAAGGTATGTGCCACAACCCACAGCGGGAGAAGTAGAGGGATTCAAGAAAATCGGGGGAAGTTTTGTGGAAGGAAAATGGAGATTACCAGATGGAAGGGAATTGTTGCCCCGAGAATTTTCTCGGAGAATTGTAAAAAGATTACATCAGCACACGCATTGGGGCTCTAGGGCCTTGGCTGAACATTTTTTGAGGTTTTTTGGCTGCAAGGGAATTCATGAGATTGCAAACCGGGAGGTGCAGGGATGCCTCACTTGCCGGAAGGTGAATCGGGCAGGGTCCAGGCGGGTCCTTCTCAGTGGTCGACCGTTAGCATATCGACCCTTTGAGAGAATCCAGGTGGACTTTACCGAGTTACCAAAGGCAGGGAGGTACAGGTATTTACTGGTCATTGTGGATAAATTAACTCGATGGGTGGAAGCTTTTCCCTGCACCCGGGCGAATGCGCACACTGTCGTGAAAATACTTTTGGAGGAACTGCTGCCACGATTCGGGGTGATTCAACATATTGACTCTGATCAAGGCACTCATTTCACATCAAAAATTGTAAAATTAACCGCTGAAGCCTTGGGGATCAGATGGGACTTCCATACCCCATGGCATCCTCAAAGTTCTGGTCAGGTGGAAAGGATGAATCAGACATTGAAATCGCAATTGGCAAAATTAATGTTAGAAACAAAATTATCGTGGCTGAAGTGCCTCCCTTTGGCTTTGTTGAACATCCGAACTCAGCCGCATGCTGAGACCGGGATTTCACCATTTGAAATGTTATACGGGATGCCGTATCAGCACGGCATGCCGGTGGGACACCCAGGGCTGGAAGAGGGATCAATTCAACCATATTTGGTAGCTTTGAACAAACATTTACAAGACCTCCGGTCTCAGGGGGTGGCCTTGCAGAGCCCGTCTCTAGGTTTTCCGATACATAACATTAAACCTGGGGACAAGGTTCTGATCAAAACATGGAAAGAAATTCCTCTGGCTCCTCATTGGGAAGGTCCTTTCATTGTTTTACTTATCACAGATACAGCCATTCGAACAGCGGAGAAGGGGTGGACGCACGCATCTCGAGTGAAAAAGTTTCAATCTCAGCCGGAAGACGCTCAGTGGACAATCACATCAGCTCCGGGGGATTTACAACTTAAACTGCGACGCCGATGAACGGGGCAGACCGGATAAGTTGCGATATCCCCGGGTGCAATTGTTTTCCTTTTGTACATTTTGAGTGCGTGTTTTGTCATCGGATTTGGGTAGTCCACTGCCGGGGGGGGGAGAGACCCGATAGCTACTGTTATAAGTGCTATCAGAAGGAGCTGAATCTCACCGTCCTAGCCCTGTGTGCTGCTGACAGATTGGGATTGCTCAAAAGGGGATCGTATGAGTGGGCGGTGCTCCTGGATCTCGGCCTTCATGGCCTGTTTCATACAAAAGCTAGGATCCTTCAAAAGGAGTGCCGGAGAAATTCCGGGGTTCCGTGCGTGGCAGACCCAGTTGAACTTAGCCGGTGGGGTGCCTTCCGACGAAGGTTTGCGGTACGGGCAGAGAGCTTCCCGGATGAGTTTCCCTGCTGCCGAGAAGAGATGTACGCCCGCCGTAGGGTCCCGCCCCCCTACGGGCGAAGGCCGAGGCAGAGGGAAAGGGATATCCCGAGGGATAGTCCTGCTAGCCCTGGGCCTAATGATCGGTGAATCGGCCGGGGGTGCACCCTCTGAGCCGCGCCTCTTTCAGGAGGGGTGCCGATCGTGTGTGATGTTCGTTCACACTAGGCCAACCCACATTGGTACATCATCACTGGAATGCCTGGAACCCCAAGGGCAGTGTGTGAGTGACGGAATTCGATATCAAATTTGCTATACCAGGGGGGAGACGATTTGTATAAAAACTGAAGCACTCCTCAGGGACAGGGAAGGTGAAAGCCGCTCCTTCTGGGAGGGTCCAGATGAAAACCCCCAAATCCCCGTTTGTACCGAGTGTAATCAGACGGTATGGAATGGGGAAAAATTGGTTTCAGTGTTTAAACAATATCATAAGGTGAATCAAGAATGTTATGATGAAGAAAAATTGGAAATATGTACTATGGGTGGGAAACTTTACTGGGTGGGAGAAAACACCAGAGGTAAAGCTTCCTCAAAAGGATTGGGATCAATGTTTTTAGATTTATTTGAATTAGGAAATGAAAGAATTTGTATGCACTTCACAAAAAACTTCTGTTTTTCCCAGAATGAGGAGGGTCTGAGCCCAGAGACAAAATTGAAACAAAACCGGTTTAGTAATCTAAAGGGCCATTTCAGTTCCCGGCTGGCACAATACCGGGAACTGGGTTGGCCGATTACCATTCAAAACTCTTTTATTATTCAACTTCAGGTTTCTTTTGAAAGGATGCTGAATCTCACAGGGAGTGCCCTCGAGCTGCTGTTGGAACAGCAGGCTCATCTAAAAAAACAAGTACGGCAGACCAGAAGGGCCATGAACCAGATTTCGGGAGAACAAGAAGGGGTTTGTAAGAAAATAAACCAGACGGGGTGTGAACATGATGTTAAAAATTACACCCAGATTATCAACCATCTAATTACTGAAATTAGGCAGCTGACTCGCTCAGAAAAGAAAAGGTGGGACACAGTGTGGGAGGTCCAAATCCCTCAGGAACAGAAAGGTTGGATACTAGTAGCTGCAGGAATCCTGGTCATGTTTGGCCTGGGAGTTTTGGTAAAAAAGATATGTTCATGGGGGAGGGGAAAAAGAACATGTAGGTATTTAAATCCTAGAATAGAACGAGAGCAACGTGGTCTCCGTCTCTTCCCATCCCCCTCCCAGAGAGGAAACCGGGCTGCTAGAATCCTGGATCGATTCGAGCAGGAAACTAGATTGAGGGGATTTGCCAGAGGGAATGAATCGGATGATAATTGAGAAATATAGTTTGTAAATAATGAGGAAACCCCCAACAATCTGAGTTTCTTGAAAGGGGGAGGAGTTTGTTATTAATGATACAGATTGATTGGGGGGGTTGAGAAATTAAACTTTTTAAGTTGTTAGAAAACACAGGCAAGAGGCAAAGAGGCGAACGTGGAATGCAAGGTCCAATCTGCAAGTGAAAAGAACAGGCCAGCTCAGTCCTCACAACCCTCAACAGCCAAGATTATCCTTGGGCTTTCAGAGGAAAATGGGCCCATCCCCAGACCGAATGGCTCAGTCCTCACAGCCCTCAACAGCTAAGATTATGTTTGAGGCTTTCAGAGGAGAGTGAGCCCATCCCTGGATCAAGACAGCCAAAACTGCTCCTATTCAGGAGGGGACCCCGAAAACTTACATCTGGATACCTGGGGACAGGGACCCTCTCTGCAACTGAAAGCAGGCTGAGCCAAACCCTCGGAACCCCATTCAGATTCGGCAAAATACCATCAGAACCTGAATGGGAACGCAGTTTCCAAAAGAAAATCCTGGCCCGAGGAAAAATAAACCGTATAAAAACTGGACTTTGGAAACCACATGTCGGAGTGTAGATGGTCACAGACCCAGCGTGGGTTGACCTGAGATCTGCCTCCCAGTTCGATCGAACTCAAACTCTGCTGTGACAGGGATTTTTTGTCAGATTTATGACAATTCGGCCAAATTGTGTCATTTTACTGTTTTTGCTTGTTTTATTGCTTGTTATATTTTTTCTTTCTTTTGTATTGTCTTTATGTTGTTTTTTGTTCAAGATCTCTATAATCTATCTAATCTTCATTTTAATAAAGTTTAGATCTTGATTAAGAGATCTGTGTCCAGATTTTTATAACAAACAGGCATAGATGGTGTTTATGTGTTGTGGTTTTTTTCTTTTTCTTTTTCTTTTTTTGGGAGCAGGTGGGGATGGCACAGTAGGAATGCATGTAGAAAGTACAGAACAGCACTTCCTTCATTTTAATATAATTTCAGGGAGGTACAAAGACACTTCCCGCCGCAGCCTGGAGCTAACGCTCAAGCTCCTCAGCCCCGCTACAGAATCCCCACGAAAGACCAAGCGCCTTCCCGTCCACCTCTATCTCCCCACAGGCTCCCTGCCGCCCTCCCTCATGGGGCTGGCGTCCGCCATTTTCCGCCGGGTCCCGCCCCCGTCAGAGCCGCCGGAGCCCTTTCCTCGCCATGCCCGCCGTGCCTGCCTGCTCCGGGGCGTGCGCCGCTCCTCTCGGCCGCGTTTCCGCCCTGCCCGCTCCTGTCGCAGGCGGAGGCGGGCGCAGCCCCGCACCGCCCCTCTCCCGCCGGGGCGGGCCGGGCCGAGGGCGCGGGGCGGCCGCCCTCAGGCACCGCCCCTAACGGCTGCGACGTTCGGCGCCAAAATTTGATCCTGGCGGGCATCGGGGAGCGGCGCCGGGCGGAGGTGAGCGAGTGAGGCAGCGGCATCAGGGAGCGGCGCCGGACGGGGGTACTCGAGTGAGGCACCGGGACCAGAATTTGGAATCCGGAACTTGGCATCAGAGCCGGCAGGGAGGGCTTTCTGGAGCGGGGTCACTGGCAGGGCCGCGAGGTCAGCGCGATGGAGGCGGTGGGGTCGGGCATAGGACTCTGATGGGTCCTTGTTCGCGGTGCCTCAGAGCCGAGGCTGCCAGGCCGCTTCCCTGGGATTTGCCCCTCGCGGGCCGTGTGGCTGAGCAATTCCAGCAGTTCTGCAAGCGGGAAAGGGAGAAGCTCTGCCGCGTTCCGAAACACCCGGGCCTTTCCTTCCCCTTCGCTGGCGGCCAGCTTTGCCACAAACCGTGGTATTGCGCGCGAGTCTCTCTACCCAAGCGTCGTGATAAACTGTGTAAAGGCAAGTTGCTTGGAAATGCTGAAGTACAGGTTACTGTTGGTCTGGACCTGCCTGGATCTGTTGTCTACTTGGCTTTTTTCGTTTACAAATGCATATTTTTGTTGTAGAAGGCACGCATTCAATTTTCTCACAGGTCTAGTTGTTTGTTTGGCAGTATGATTAATTTGGTTATTCTTTTTATTTTACTCTGAAAGATATAGGATTATAATCCAGCTACCTTTCCTAGTGCTTCTGAGTGGAATACTTTGCTTGGTCCCTTAGGAACATTGAAAAGATGTACATCAAGTCGATTGTTCTTGAAGGTTTTAAATCCTATGCTCAGAGGACAGAAATTAAAGACTTTGACCCGTTATTCAACGCCATTACTGGGCTGAATGGTAGTGGCAAATCCAATGTCTTGGACTCCATCTGTTTCGTGCTGGGAATCAGCAATCTGTCACAGGTAAAGAGACGGGATATTTAAGTAAGGTCTTTCTTCTGCCAGCAACTTCTCATGTTGCTCTAGTGAGTAACCTCCCACGGAAGACCTGAAGTGGTGCTTCTTTGAAAGAAATAGTTTCATTATTTGGATTTTTCATTACATATATCTGAGTCTCTGTCAATCTTACATTAGGCTGATCAATCTCACATTATGGCTGAGTTACAACTTCATCCACATACCACAGTTACACAAAGTATGTGGCTTAAAACAATAGACCGAAAATAACTACTTGAAAGCTAACAAATTCAAGCCAGAAGTCTTTTGCATCTAAAGGCACTAATTTACTCATTTGTAATAAACGGTTTCAGTTCTGGATTGCATCTTAAAATCTGGCTACCTGGTTAATCAGAAAAGAATTTAAAAGTGGTTTTCATGGAGCGCCAGCTATTTAAGAGATAATATATGTTTTATTTTCATAAAAAACTGTGTGCTCTCACATCAGTTTTAATCTCTGTCTGAAGGTGATTTTTCAATTTCCTTTTTTTCCCATCCCTATCTTCCCCCAGCTGTAGACAAAGCCAGCAGATCTCCAAGGAACACTTTCTGAATCATATCCCTGTGAACTCAAATGTGAAAAGTAAATGTTTGTTACATAAATTTACTGTCAGCTAGCTTTTTTTACAGATGTATTCAGTGTTTGTCAGGAGGAGCCTCATGCAGAAACAGTTAGCTGGATAAGTAGAACAAGACTGGCACACACTGGTTGTGGTTTTACAATGGTAGCACTTTGCAGCTCCCATATGTCAGTTCACATGAACCCATAAATATGCAGCTATATCTTCATTTTTTTCATTCATTTCTCCAAAACCCACAATAGTACAATGAAAATGTGAAGTTAATTGCTTTCAAAAAGGTATTTAATATCTGTTACCTGGACTTAGGTGCGAGCTTCCAACTTGCAAGACCTAGTTTATAAGAATGGGCAAGCTGGAATTACAAAGGCAACCGTGTCAATTAACTTTGACAATTCAAACAAGAGTCAAAGCCCACTGGGATTTGAAGCTAATGATGAGATCACTGTGACTAGACAGGTGAGTCTTTAATATCTGTATTTTTTCATAACCTGTATAAACTTTTACCACGCTCATGAGCGAGCAAAGAAAAAAAAGGGTAATTTTTAAAGTTCCTGAGTTTCGGCATTAGAGGCAAGGCTTACACAAAGTGTAGCCTTGGTTACACAAAGTGCAGGAGTAGATCCAGTGTACTAGCTAAAAATGTTTATAAAGCAAGTTAAAGTTTACTATCTTGCGGCTTTTTCTGCTTTCATATTTTTCTTCTTAATATCTGAACTATGTATTAAATCTGGTGTCCAAGAGCAAAGGAACCTTTATTTTCTCTGATGAAGATATTGGGGGGTTGGGTTTTTATTATTTTTTTATTGTTTGGTTTTTTAAAGCAGAGTTTTTGGAAAGTTTCTTGACAGTATTTTCCTCAATGACTAATCTTTCTTATATTTTAGTTAAATATTTTAAATGTCAAACAAATTCTGTTTTGATGTTCTGCACAGTATGCATATACATATGTATAGAAAGATACAACACAAGTGATTGCTCAGATTTTTTATTCTTTATTACAGTTTATATTCTCACAACACCAAGCGGTTTTTTGTCTTTGTTCTCCAGGTTGTTGTCGGAGGTAGAAGTAAGTATCTGATCAATGGTGTAAATGCTGCCAACAGTCGTGTGCAGGATCTCTTCTGTTCCATTGGACTCAATGTCAATAATCCTCACTTCCTCATTATGCAGGTATTGTTGCATCTTTACAGAATCCAGAAAGAATAGGGCTTGCACTAAATTTAAGACAGGGGAGATAGTGGGAAAACAATTACCTAATTAGACTGACATCTTATCAAGTAAAAATGAAGTCTGTTAAGTAGCTAAGATTTCCCATACAGCATTGTTTGACCCTAAAATGCATCTTGTATCACAAGACCTCATGTCAGCAAAATTTTCTGAAATATGTTTCCATTTTATTTTCTGGGTTTTTTTCCTTCTTAACAGATAGGTATTGCTTTTATAAATTTCCAAAATTATGGATTTTATTTCCTATTACTTGTGCTCCGTATTAGATGCTATCTTGAATGAAGGGGAGATATGTACCTTCTTAAGTCACAATTTTCAAAAGAAAGATGATAAATTGAAAAGACTGTAAGGGACTAGACAAATATTTGCAAAGAATAATAAAACAGAGCAGAATTTACTGTTTCAAATGTAACTGTCCCAAGTGGATGGCAAAGGTGGGGACAGTTTTGTACATACTCTCTTGCTCCTTGTTATGTATGAGCTACATCACCAAAAAAGCTGGTTTATGATTAGGAACTTATTCAGCATCAGCAACCTCATAAGACAAGGAAAAATACTTGCATTGCTCCTTTAAGACGTAATCAGGACTGTGGAGGATGAGCCTAAGATACAATGTAAAGGCCATTTCAAGTGTATTACCTGGAAGAGTGACTTATTTGAACTTTGAAGAGCAAAACAATTGAGTAAACTAGATTTTTGTAGCAAAACAAAAAAAGTGCTTGAACTTATAATACAATGCATAGACATGAGTGGGGGTTTGGAGGTTTGGGGTTTTTTTCACTTCAGCATGGCACACAACCACTGTTCTTGTTTTATCTTTCTGTCACCAGGGACAAATTACTAAAGTTCTAAATATGAAGCCTCCAGAGGTAGGAAAGTTGTTCGTGTTTTTTTTTTGTCTGAACTGATTTGAGTGATAAGAATCTATAAGTTGGGAGGGGGATGACAAAAATAAAGATTAGAGGGAGATAAAATGTTCAGCTTAATTGAACCAATCTAATGTAAGAAGAAACATCAAAGTTTTTTGCATTGCTTTGTTTTAGATTTTAGCTATGATTGAAGAAGCAGCTGGTACTAGGATGTATGAGTGCAAGAAAGTAGCTGTCCAGAAAACCATAGAGAAGAAGGAATTCAAACTGAAAAGCATTCAAACGGTACTATGTGTTGTAAAGTATACTTTCATTCATGTTTGTTAAAGATATCTCAACAACTAGTTTAATGGTGACTTTGACTTGTCGAATATTTTATTTCTGCACCAGGAACTAGATATCCATGCCTACACATGTTTAAAGTTTAGAGTTCAGTAAAATCAGAATATAAATCTTCTCTTGTGTTTCAGGTCTTAAATGAGGAGATCAATCCAACTTTACAGAAACTGAGAGAGGTATGGAAAAATTAGAAGGGTGGTAAGGTAGGCCCTTCAAGTACTCAAAAAAATACTTCCAACTACCCTGAACCAGTAGGTTTTGGCAAAAAAAAATAACATGTTTTCAAGCTCTGTAGAGTCTTGTAAGAGAGGGAATGTGGTCATATCTCCAAATACAGTCAATGTGACACTTTGGACTTCCAGGAAATCCTAGGAAGAGATGTGGGGAGAAGGAAGAAAACAAGAGAACTAGATAACAATAGATTTTAAATTATCTTCATTCTTAAAAAACTAAGTCAAGCAGTATTTCTGGTGTGGAATCAATTATATGAATATCGTTTTAGCTGAGAACATGAAGAATCCTTCCTCTTACTTACAAATACTGATGTTTAGAGGTGCTTAAAAGATTTCTATAGTAGTCTTATGTAACATTGTTTTTCCATCACATTTTAGAGCTGCGTTTTGTTTTTTTTTTTTTTTTTTTTNAACGAGCATCCTATTTAGAATACCAAAAATTAGTACGAGAAATAGAACATTTAAGCCACTTTTGTGTAGCTTATCAGTTTTTTCTGGCTGAAGAAACAAAGACATCCTCCACTGAAGTGGTAAAGGAAATGCAGTCTAATGTAGAGAAGCTCCAGGAATCAAGGGCTGAAATTGAACAGAAGGTAAAACAACTTAATGAAGACATAGCGGAGATGGAAAAGGAAAAGGATAAGGTAAATGAAAACAGAGTTGTGCTCATCTGAATAGCTGAATACAAAGAGTTTTAAGACACTGGAATTATTTTTATAGATAATATACCGTTGAATTTTATCTTCTTCTGGTGTGTTGCTTAGATTATGCATTGTTCATTGTCAGTTCATTCTTGGTTTTGTCTAGAAAACATCCATTTAAGGTTGGGGTTTTTTTGTCTGAAATGCAAATGAAAAATAACTGAAGCATAAAAACTATTTGCCCTCATATTTTCACCATGTGTATTCAATGGTAAGCTTTGCCAGACTTTTTTTTCTCCCTTTTTTGTCAATGTCTCAAAAGAAAAGTAAGCAAGGTTTTGTTTGACAATAACCAGTATTCAATTTTGAGGGCAGTAAATTTAATGAGATATAGGATGGCCCACAGAGTCTTTGGATGTCTAAATCCACCAGAAGTACATGGACAATGTCCCATATTATGGAGTGATGTGTGTCTTCAGTAGTACCTTTAAGCTAGGTTGGATTTCAGAGATAAGAGGTGGTCTGGCCTATTTGTATTGGAGACTACTGCCAGCTTGATCAGATTTCCTTCTTCTACATAAAGCTCTGAACAGAAGACAAAATACAAATACTGCATTCATTTCAGAGGCTAAATTCGATTTCCTTTATTTCTGATTATAGGAAGTTGGTGGTAAACTCCGTGCACTGGAAGCTGCTCTTTCAGAAAATCAAAGACTTAATACAAAAGCACAAAGTGCTCTTGATCTCAAGAAGGAAAACTTAAAACGTGAAGAGGTTAAGTACAATGAATTGGTAACACATATGCAGAAGGTAAGATATTTGTATATAATTTTCTTTACATACTAAATTAATTCAGATTGTGGGAACAGCTGGTTTTTCTTTCCTATTATGGTATGAAGAATCCCATGATTGGCAAGAATTACATCCAGAAAGCAGAGACATTGTTTAATTTGTACAGCATAGGTAGTAGATTTCCATTAGAAAAAGATATGTCAATACAAATAAAGTGGAACTCCTTATGGTTCCAAATTTTCCCTTCAGCTCTGCAGAGGTCCCTGTAGCTTCAAACTATTATGCTCTGGACACATATTATTCGTAAAATTAAATGAGAAATCTCTGCCTTGCATATTTTTGACAATTGATGTTTTTTATGCAGGAGGATCATTTTTTAGATATTGGGAAGAGCAAGATAATTCTCCTAGTTCTTGGGCAGTTGTTATCACTTCCTGTATTTCATCTCTCTGTAGATATTCAGTACACTCATGGGAGGAGTAGCACATTTGAAAACATGCAAAGACATATTGCAAGATCACAAAATCTGACAAAGGGTCATAGAAATATAGTTGATGAAACTACTTAGGTGCTCCTCACCTAAACAGCATGAATTTCAAGGTGATAGACTCAAGTTCTCTCTTAGGTTTTTTTTTTATATATATTTTTGTTCTTTGTTTTGCTGAAGGATTCTAAAGCATTACTGTCAAAGGAGAAAGAAGTAAAGAATCTAGAGAAAGAACTAAATGTTTTACTGGAAGAAAGTGAAAAAGATGCACATGCTTTAGCTGCAGCACAACAGCATTTTAATGCTGTGTCTGCAGGCCTATCCAGCAATAAGGATGGTGAAGAAGCTACACTTTCTGGACAGATGATGATCTGCAAAAATGATATTAGCAAAGCAGTAACAGAGGCTAAACAGGTAAGAAAAAAAAACTCTGCCTGTCTCAGACCTGCCTTCATGCTTTTGAAAATTGTCTGAAAACAAACTGACACATGCTTGAAAGATCAATGAAAAGAAGTGCAGAACATCTATGCAAAATACTTTACATTTTGGCATTTTCATTAAACTAACTTTTTGATAAAATATAAACAAAATATCCTTGAACAAAAACTGCTGTCGTATTGCCGCAAGGAAGTGTTAGAAATTGGCATTTGAGATGTAAAGTATGATTCACTGTACTCAAATGATCAATAGTATTCAATAGGAAAAAATTAGGACTGTTGTCCATGATACACAATCAAAGACATTTCTACAGTTAAACTTAATGGAATCAAACTAAAGATGCCTGTGATTGTGAAATGGAAAGTTAGGAGAAACTATTTTCTCCTTAGTTAAATTCTATGCTCATCACACAACTGAAAGAGACCATACTTGTTTTGTCTTAAGATAGAAAACCTCTGCTGGAGTAGTTCTGATAGTGGAGTTTAAATTTCCAAAGGTCACTTTCCATGTCTCACAGAAATTCTTCTCCTAAGAGTAACAAGGACAGCTGTATCCCACTTTTTTTTACTTTGTTTCTTCTCAGACTATTCATGTTCATGTTACAATAGTTAACTACAAGATCTGTGGTTTTGTTCCCAATAACCTATGCCATTATTTTCAAAAGCCAAGGCTGTTTTTTGTCATATCTGCAACCGGTGAAAAATTTTATAAATTACATCAGCAGTTGATAGTGCAAGTGTTCTAAACTTGCACCTGCAAGATTGTCTTTGAAGGTCTGGTTCCATATTTGCTTATTCCTTATAGGCTGAAATGAAATTGAATTATGCAGAAAAAGAATTAAAGGCAAAAGAAGCAGAAGTTAAAAAGGTGGATGAAGGCTACAAGAAAGACCAAAAAGCATTTGAAGCTGTTGAAAAAATGAAAATAACCCTAGAGAAAGAAATAAAGGAGCTGAACTACTCAGGTCTGTACAGGTTTCTTATACATAATTTTGGGGCAATCTGCAAAGGAGCATAGATGTGTCATGAGTTAACCCTGACTTGATGCCAGGTGTTCACCAAAGCTGTTCTATCACACCCGTTCTCAACTAGACTGAGGAGATGATACAAAGCAAAAGCTTGTGGGCTGAGATAAGGACAGGGAGTCATCACTTGGCAATTACTATCATGGGCAAAATAGACTTAACCTGGGGAAATCAATTTAACTTAATTTCCCAGGCTCCATTTTGTTTCTGATTTTCTGTACCTCCCCTCCATGAGTGGTGCAGGGTGATAGGGAATGGGGGCTGCAGTCAGTTCCTCACACATTGTCTCTGCCACTCCCTCCTCAGGGGCACCTTTCCCCTACTCACCATGGGGCTCTTTGCAAGAGAGGCAGTTCTCCCTGAACTTCTCCAGTGTGAATCCTTCTCATAGCCTGCAGTTCTTCACAAAATGCTCCAGCCTGTGCTCCCTCAGGAACGGGCTATTCCCATGTGAGTCCCCTGGGGGAGTCACACATCCTGCCAGCAAACCTGCTCCAGCATGGGCTCATCCGTGCATGGGTCTGCATGTTCTGACAGGACCCTGCTCCAGTGCTGGTTTCCACAGGCTGCAGGTGGATGTCTGCTACACTGTGGGCCTCTATGGCCCATGTCTCAGGGCACAGCTACCTCAGCATGGAGGTTTGCACCTCCTCCTGTCCTTCACTGGCCTTGGTGTCTTTGGGGCTGTTCCTCTCACATATTGTCACTCCTTTTTCCAGCCACTGCAGACAGATTTGGCCTTTTTTTCCCTCTTCTATAATATGTTATCCCAGAGGCTTCATCACCATCACTAATGGTCTTGGTCTTGGCCAGTGGTGGCTCTGTCTTGCAGCTGGCTGGGGCATGCAGAAACAAAGGATAACAAAAGAATTTATGTTCAGTTTCCCATCACGAATTAGGAGGCAATGTTCAACCACTTCCTGTGAAGTAGGACCTCAGTATGCTGTTTTGGAAGACAAAGGCCTTAATAATGGATGCTCCCTTCTCTCTTCCTTTCTCTTAGCTTTTACTGATGAGCAGACCTTCATAATACCATGGAATATCCCCTGGACCCCATATCCTGTCTATGTACCCTCCCAACTTGTTGGCCACCCACAGCCTACTGGCTTTTGGAAGAGGGACTGGAGGGACAGCTTTGATGCTTGTTGCCAGCATGCTTAGCAGTAGCCAAAACAGCTTTAGGTTTCTTTTCTTTATGTTTCTACTAGAAATGCCATTTTAGTAGAAACATAAAGAACAACACTTCGAGGGTTGCTGTAGGAGGTTGTTAACTCCATTTTACACAGCCCCAATGCGGGAGAGAAATGAAAAATCAAGTAAACTGTTTTCATGCATAGAGAAATTTCTCTAAGTTGATCTTCTAAATTGATCTAAGCTCTGCAAACTCTTAAACTTCCACAGAAAGCAGCTTAAAATAATTTGATTATATCAGCTTTGTGCTGAGCATTTTGACATTTGATGGCACAATTAAATCCCAGCTAAAATTTAGATGGAAAAAGGGATCAACACCCCTACTGCTTCCTGGTTTTCTGTACCTGAAACACTTCTTAGAGTTCATTTCTTATGCCAGGTAGCATTTGTTCCAGAAACTACTCAAAACTGTTAGCTGACATTCCAGATTAACCTTTAGAGAAGAACATTGCACTTTTAACTTTTTTTTACATGTTTGGTGTCATGATTTTTTTAGTCTGAAAATTTACAAAGAATTTTAGAAAGTCTTCTCTACATACATGTAGATAAACAATGTAGGATACCAATTTCTAAGCTAATAGATTTCTCTGCTCTGGATATATGTCTACTGCTTGCGTTGAACTCCGAAGAAGAGAAAGGAGAAGCCCTCCTAGCAAAAAAGAAGGCATTGATTTCTGATATCAGCCAGCTAAGAGAACTGAGTGAAAATTTAATGGCAAAATTTCCTCATCTACAGTTTACATACAAGTAAGATGTCTGTGTGATCCTGAAAGACGCTGGAAAGGGCTTTTGGGGGCCTTTTACCAGATAATTCTACCAATGTCTTAGCTCTTGCTTTCCTTTTAGTGTCAGTGAATAATGTCTTACCTGTGCTGCAAAGTAAAGGGGAAGGTGAGGGGGAAAGTCAGGAAATGTTATAGTCTTACCAACGTCACTAGAAGTTAAAAGTTTTGTCTGATGGTGTTTTCAAGTAATAACTTCAGTAGCTAATGCCATAGAATCCAAAGGTCTAAACTGGGAAATAGATAATTGCTTCCTGCCTGTGGACACCAGTAGATTTGCTCTTTAGAGGTCAACTCCAGTCAAATATCTGTATGTCCAGGTTTAATATTTTATGTAACAGGCTGAACATACTCCTATAGCTGTGGTAACAACCTATTGCAAAAAATATTGAAAAAATGTGTAAATAAATTGGGAATTACATTCTTTTAATGACTATGTAACTGACTCTTTATTGTCAAATTCTTTCCTGTGAAGTATTTAATCCAGCCATTTTTTGTATGGAATTCTTTTCATGGTAGAACTTAAAATTGCTTATACGAGAACAATAAGCATCATAGTTTTAAATATAAATTTTTAAAAGATGTATGAGAGAAAAACAAACATGATTCATAGTCATAATTTATATTTGTTTTAAGACATCCAGAAAAAAATTGGGATCTAAACCACGTGAAAGGCCCTGTTGTGTCTCTTTTCACTGTGAAAGACCTATCCAACGCCAAAGCCCTGGAAGCGGTGGCTGGAGGGAAACTCTATAACATTATTGTGGACACAGAAGTAAGTTTATTGCAATAGTACAGAACTCTGAATTTTAAGATGTGGTCATATGATTTGGGGTTGGTGAGCATGTGCCTTGTTACTGAATGCTTGAGAGGGGTTTGGATCCATGTTCCTGTTTTAATTGGGCCAAGAAAGTCATGCACAGTCACATTGTTGGTGGCAACAATGTGTTATTCTTCCAATGCCCTGCTGTCTCACTTTACAAAATCACTTGTGTACTCAGGTATGCTTTGTAACTATTTTTCATTTGAGGTTACTGGCAAAAAGCTTTTAGAAAAGGGTGAACTAAAGCGTCGATACACCATCATTCCATTAAACAAAATTTCAGCCAGGTGTGTTCAAGAAGACACAGTCAAGTTGGCCCAAAGCTTGGTATGTAAATAAATACACTCTTTAAACTATATTGCTTCTATCCCATTTTCCTTTTATTTTTGTACTACAAACTTGGAATTCTTAATGGTTATTATAATACGAATTTCTACAGGGTTTGAGGATATACTGATTTTGTTTTCCTTTGTATCCTTTCAATTTTGTGCGGTTTAAATGGGTATTAATTGTTCCGCTTGTAACTGAAATAGTTTTAAAATGTAATGATACTTTTGGAAGAGTTATTATCAACAAAATACAGAAATCAAATTTGAAACATCTTGTAACTTAAGGCATATTAATTGCATTTCATTTGATTTCTAGGCTGGCCGTGCTAACTTGCATTTAGCCCTTTCTCTAATCGTATACGAGTCTGAACTGCAGAAAGCAATGGAATATGTCTTTGGAACAACACTGGTCTGTAATAACATGGATAATGCTAAGAAAGTGACTTTTGACAAAAGGATAATGACGAGAAGTGTTACTCTCGATGGAGATGTGTTTGATCCCCAAGGAACTCTGCATGGAGGCAATTGCTGGTTCTATTCATATAATACTAATAATATTGTGTGTCTGTTATGTTTACTGCTCTTGCATGTTTTTTGTAAAAATCAACAGTAACCTTTTTTTTTAGACACATACTGGGAATAATCTGAGCTAAAGTAGTCTTGAGCTGAAATATTATTGATTACTTTAAGAGAAAATTACTGACAAACTTCCCATAAAATCATTTAGGTTTTAAATATTTAAATCTTATTTGACTGTGTAATTCTCCTGGAAGCAAAAGTGCTTGGAATTCAAGCACTTTTTGAAGTAATTCATCGTTAGTTTGCAATAATTTCGTAAATCAGAAGAGTTAGCTGTTTCCATAAGACAGGCATGTGTAGTATTCAAAGCCTGCAGAACTAAGTTCTGGAACAGAGGAGGAGGAGGTAGTCTTTCTCCTCTGAGAACTCTAGCCTAGCTGCCTTATCTCAATCAAAATCAACAACCTGCCTCATTATTAATGTTTAGAGTTTGCAATTACCAGTGGTGAATCCACTGATTTTTGGTTTTTTTTAAAAAGCTTGGCTTTTTAATTTTTTCATTGAACAGGTGCATCCTCACAGGCTGCAGCAATATTGTCTAAACTTCAAGAAGTGAAAGATGTTCAAACAGAACTCAAGAAAAAGGAATCTGAACTTGAAGCTGTAGAGAATGAGTTAGCAAGCTTGAAGGTGGTTGCTGAAAGGTAAGGTTTGCACTATACGATGTGTATCATTTCTCTTAATGTGACTGAGTAAATTTAATATAAGGAGTTGTTTTGGGAGGCCATAGGCTTTTTGAGAATGTAATATGCAGAAAATAATTTCCTTCCTCCCTTTCCTGTGGTGGTTTCACGTTCGCCGAATTTTGTTTGCCAATGGGAAATAGGATTTTGGGAGAAAAAGGCCAAACAGGCTCAACTGAAAAGTAAACAGATAGTTTATTAGCGCACAGTAAGGAAAAGAAAAAATGGAACTTTCAAAACACTTGTCCCCCCGCAAGTGTTCATTTCCCTACAAAGAACATAGAGACAAAACTTGTGACATTCAGTCAGTTTCACCATTTAAATATAGTCTTTCATCTATACTTCAGGAGAGGAGTCTCTTGTTCACTATGGAATTCTCCCACTGACAACCTAGAAAAGTTCTCTTGTGGGTCGGAACTCACAGAAACAGCCTCCTGAGGAAAACCTGCTTCCATGTGGTCTCCTCCCATTAGCAGTTTCCCAAACTGCTTATGGGTCATGGAATTCAACCCAACAATTGGGTTGTTACCTTTTAAAGATAAGCAGCTTCAAGGCAAAGGATTTCTCATCTCAAGGAACAGAGATGTCTTCTCACTTCTTTCACTGGTGCAGGAGCTTCTCATCTCTTTCTCTCTGTTCAGGCACCTCATGGGCCCACACAGTCCATCACAAACACCTTTGCTCAAAAATCCACAAATCATCTCCCCAATTGCATATTTTTCCATGATTTAAAAGACAATCTACCAACAGAGTTCATTTCCCATAGCTCAAACAAGAAAGTCCAGCCATCAGGCAACTCCTTCTTGCTTCCTCTAATTAATCCTTTTCTCACTCTCTCCATCTGACTGTTATGCTAAGGCTTCTCTATGCTCCATCACTTTGTTCTCACTCTGGGAAGAGCCAGGGCTTTGGAAGTCCCATCTTCTGGCAGGAAAGAGTTAAAGCTTGCCAAGGCCTGCGGTGGTCACGTGATCTCTGCCAAGCAGGAGCCAAGATTTTTCAGAAGCCCAAGATTTTTCAAAAGCCGCAGGAATGGGGGAAAAACTCAAGCAGACAGATTTTGAAGCAGCCTGGCTGATGAAAGGCTCCTTGCCCCCACCCCTCGGTCTCATTCAGGGTGGGCCCAGCTTGGAGCAGCTGCAGGCTGCCCTCCCCATGCCGGGGGAAAGAGCCCAGGCTTGTGGCCAGGCCTAGGGCCAGCTTTCCCCCCCCACCCCCACAGGGGGAGCGGCACGGTGTTTTCCAGCTGCTAAAAACCGATCCGGGCTGGGATGGGGGCACATCATCCCCTCTCTCGGCTTGGGAGTCACGGGCTAGGCGGGCCTCCCATGAAGGCCCGGGGCCGGGCAGGCCAGGCTGTCCTGGCCCCCTCCAAAGGAGAGAGCCAGGACTGCTTCACCTCCTTTGAAGGTGGAAGGAAGTGATTCCAGGCTTCCTTCTAACTTTTAAGGCTGTATGTGTCCCAGAGGGGTATCCCTGCATGCCAGTGGCTACTTTGGTTGTCAGTTCAAAGGAAATCACCAATTGCACCTCACCACCTAAACCAACACACCTCTCAATATAACTAGTAAGTTCAGCAATCAAATAGCAAATTCAGGTTTTAAATAGCACATGCAAAAAACCTTTGTTTTGGATAATACAGGGCAAAAAAGACTACACACTGATGGCTAATTGCAATTGGTTGAATTTTTGTGAAGTCTACTGAAGAATCCATCTGTTACAGACATATTTTTAACACCTGTACAGAATTCCAATTGGTGGTCAGTCTTATTTTTCTCACAAAAATAAAAAAAACGTTAAAAAGGACTGTCTTTGTAGTGTGATACTGCTGTAAGCATTTAAATTAAATAATTTTAGGTATATTTGATTTTCAGCTATTCAGTTACTGAATACTGTATTAAAATATGGAATAGAAAAATATATTTAGTCACTTCTGGAAAAATGCCATAAGGAGGTAGTGTTGCATAACTTGCTATCTAACAGCTGGATTTATTTTTTCAAATTGTTTTGAGCTGCAGTAGACTTCCAGAAATGTAGCAAAGAGGAAGAAAGAAGTTCTGCTTTTAGATATCTTTTCTTTAATTCTTCAGCCTAACATCTGTCATGCTGCCAGTTGGGAAAAAAATGGTCTCTGAATTGTTGCCAAATTGCATGAGTTGCATTTGTTTTCATATTTCAGATCAGGGCTATATGGCAGGAGCTGCAAATATAATAACTTACAAGCATGCAAACTTCACAATTATTATTAAAGCAATTATATTGGATTTTGATTCATTTAAGCTTATTTATCCCACTGTCATCACTGTACTTCACATGAGAAATGGAATATAAATATTCATCTACTTACTTCAGCTTTGAAAGTGAGATGCTGAGTACCCTTCCATAGCAGTGTGTGTTACTACTGTCTCCAAAGGTACCAGAAACTGAAGCAGCAATGGGAGATGAAGTCTGAGGAAGCAGAGCTGTTACAGAAGAAGCTTCATCAAAGTGCTTACCACAAACAAGAGGAAGAGCTGCTTGCCCTGAGGAAAACCATAGGTGACAAATGTGTTCTTACTCTTTTAACTGAAAACTGATTGCTGAGAATGAGATGGATATCAGGCTGTTTGAGTAACAGAATCTTTTTTTAAGAAAGAAGTACTTTTCACTTGAAAAAAAAAGTTTTATATTTTGGAAGAGGCAATGACCACAGAACCACAGTATATTTGCATAGAGGTGATTCGCTTAAAGGTGGTCATTCTCTTATAGTGAAGGTTATACTCTTATTTAATGTTTTTACACACATTATAATAAAGGAAAATATGTCTTTATAATGAAGTTTAAAAATGAATTTAATCCCATATTTTAGTAGCCTTTGCTTTTTTCAAGCTGTCCGTTTCTGTAGATGCTTATGGTTAGTATTATAGTTTGCATATTGAGAAAGCATTGGAAAGAAATAGTGTTTCATATAGCTAAGAAAAGACCAAAATGCACAAAATACAGCAACAAGTAAAACGTCAAAAAAATGGATAGAAATGATACATATCTAGACATAGTGCTCTAGAGATGAGGTAGGTGGTATCTTGTTAGGTAGCCATCTGATTAATTACTTCTTGATCCTGAGACTTGGCATAGTGGCTCCCATAGTCCTCCCTCCATCAGAAAAAAAGGTCATATTCATAATAGCTATTTGGTCCCCTACAAATAACCAGTAGCAACAGCACACTGTCTTAGAGTAATCATTGAAACATCTGACTTCAGCAACTAGTGACTGTTCAACTACTTTTTTTCTGTGGGAGGCAAAGAGAGATTTATTTCACTTGGTGTTTAGGATGTAAATTTAAAGATGGGAACAGTGCTCAATCTCAGTACTCTACTTCTTGATTCAGCGGATTGCAAAGAGACATTAAAGAAAACTGAAGAGAGCAAAAAGAAAGCAGAAAAAAAATACAAGGAATTAGAGAATAAAGTTAAAAATGCAGAAGCAGAGCGTCTAAAAGAACGAAAAAATGCGGAGGAGAAACTAGATAATGCCAAGAAAAAGGCAGACACTTCAAGCAAAAAAATAAAAGACATGCAGCAGGTAAAACTTCACTTCTGTTGGCAGTTCTCTCAATGTTAAAAGTGACCACAAAAATCAGAAAATTTGATTCTCCTGAGATTTTAATGCTCTGTGTTGGGACTTGATAATGTATTACTGTGTAGTCACTGACACAGTCACGAACTGAGGTTTTTTGTCTTTCTTTGTCTTTGTGAGATTTGCACCCTTGGTCAAGAATGAGTGCTGTTAATCCTCTACAGCATTTACTACATCAAACTGAATCTTAATTTTTTTCCATTTAAGTATAACAACTAATAAACTGGAAAACATCTCTGTAGGATGTTGAAGCTTTAGTTCTGGAACTCGAAGAACTGAAACAAGAGCAGGTCTCCTATAAACAACAGATAACAGCTGCAGAGGAAGCAATCAAATCCTACCAGGATCAAGTTAATGCTATGATGGCTGAAGTGGCTAGGACAGAGGTAAAAGTGAATACTGTGTTTCGTTATCTGTTTTGATATTACTCTGTGTGATCCTCTGAATCTCACATTATAATGTGTATTTTTTTCTGCATAATTGCTCACCACACTCAAATCAGCCTAGGTAGTTATTTTTTTGCTTCACTTTCATGTGTGAATTTTTTCTCCTTGCTGTGTCAGTTCTGATTAGGCTTTAATGCCAGCTTTAAAAGAAGCCAATAAATGTCTGCTGATATGCTTTTTCAGGGATCTGTAGAGACAGCACAGAAGGAGCTTGCCAAGCAAAAGGAAGTAATCGCATTACATGATAATGCAATTAAAGACAAATCGGCAGAGATGGTAAAATACAGAGAACAAAATAATGAATTACAGCTTAAGATTAAAGAATTAGAACACAGTATCACCAAATGTCAACAAGAGGCTGCTGATGCTGCTGCCAAGGTATTTCAAAATTGTACTTTTCTTCACATCTTGTGACCAAAAATGGTTATTTCCCTTGCTGCATGCAAAGGGAATAGCCGTTTTTCTTTAAGCACTGTCATATTTGCAGCTCTTAATGTGAAAAGTTTTATCTGAGGAAGAGGGAGTGGAAATTGTACATTGTCAAAGAGCTTATCTGTATGGAGTAGCAGAGGATAGATCACAGTGAGAATGTGATCAGTAAGAACATTCTGACTGTACGGACAAATTAGATAACTAATTAAAGAAGGTAATTCCTTGATAATATGGGTATAGTTCAGATGTAGGAAAAAAGCACTTCAAGTAAGTATGTAAGATATACATGAAACCTACCTTAAATTCTTGGTTTGTCCACAATGAAGGAAATCACATAAATCTATGTAAAGATGTACCTGTGCTGCATTGGAGTAGAAGAATTAATGTGGTAATTTCAGAATGTAGGTGGGGGGGCTTTGTTGGTTTTGTGGGTTTTTTCGCATTTGAGAAGGACAAGGAAAAAACCTCAACATATCTTTTTGCTTACAGGTGGCCAAAATGCTGAAAGAATACAAGTGGATAGCTTCAGACAAACCACTCTTTGGCCAGCCAAATACAGCCTATGATTTCAAAAGCAGCAACCCTAAAGAAGCAAGTCAGAAGCTGCGGAAATTGCAGGAGCACAAAGAGAAGTTGGGAAGGAATGTGAACATGAGAGCTATGAACATGCTTTCTGATACAGAGGAAAGGGTAAACATTCTGTGCTTTAATCTATAAAGATTGAGCTGGCTGNCCATGTGGCCTAAATTTATATGGATATATATATATATATAAAAATAAAATGTAGCTTTATGTTTTCATGTCCTCTATTTTTCAATACACCAAGAATAAAACTAAACCTCCCTGAGATACCAGGAAACCTTTTGCTCATTCTTTCATACTAATCTTACATCTTTGAACCGTTCATTGGCACACCAGGCTTTTAGGTTACTCACAATCTTGACTTTGGATGCTAAAAAATACTATTTTATTCCTTCCTACCCCATTCCATCCTAAGTTGAAGCATTAGCAAACTTTGTGGCATCCATTAGAGTATCTGAGAACCATATACTGTGTTAAAAGTTGCAGACCAAAAAATATTCATCTTCAAGTATGATAGCTTGATGGTGTAGCAAGGTTGTCTTGAATTAATCTGTATCTTCAGGCTATTCCGGGATTGTCTAAAAACTGCTCCCTGATTATATTGTTCAACTTTCCTAGTACTGTTTCCTCCTATCAGCCTCCAGAAGCATCCTTTCTTCTATGGAAAAGCAAATTATTCACTTGGAAGTGCAACTTTCAGAGCAGTATTGTCCTTCCCTTTTACTGATTGTTGAAAATTCCGATGCTTTCATTTGCGATAATCCCAAAATTTACATTCCTCATGCAGCTAAATGTATATGCACTGGATTTTAATCTTGTGGTAAATGACTATTTCATAGCTACACAATGATGCAGGTGAAGCTGTAAGATTAGCACAAAATGCATTTGAGCACCAGGTTCATTGAAATCAATCTTTTCTTCTCATTGCACCAGTACAATGACTTAATGAAGAAAAAAAGAATTGTAGAGAATGACAAGATAAAAATTCTTGCAGTTATTGAAGAGCTTGACCGGAAGAAAAAACAAACTTTAGATATTGCTTGGAAAAAGGTATGACACTTGAAATTTATCTTCATGTTTTAGTAGAGGATCAGATTTATTTTAGATTACTGTTTTGCATATTTCCTTGGGAAAAAAGTCTGTTTTCAGAACTAATATCCTTGACCTACAATTAAAAATAACCACTTCATTTCTCCTGTTTATTTCCACTTTTGAGAATAGGACATGAATTTTCTGAGAATTGTAAAGGTCCAGTTAAACCTGCAAAACTACTTTCTCATTCCCTTTTAGTGCCCACAAAATTTCATTAAGGTTAAGGCATATTGAAATACAGTCAGGTTTTATTTTTAGTATTTCTTCTTTTCTTAAACCAATATTTTACCTAAGTCAAAATTTTCTGGTTCTATGTTGTCCTCTACAGTGCAGGACTGTGGACCTGCAGTACTGCTCCTTTTACTGTCAGGATACACAATATTGGGGTAGAGGATACCAATATTGGTAAATGCCTGATTTATGTTTCTGTTACCTAGGCACTCGGCCTTTTTACCAGGTCTCTCATATAATGTATTATAACAAAAGTATAAAATTATCCCTTTCTACATAGAAATCTTTTGAATTTTTTTTTCTGCTGTACCAGCAGAACTTGTGCTTTTTGGCCTTTGAGAAAATTGATTTTAACCAAGATTAAATTGCACATAGGTGAATTGTCCATTTAATTATTAATTATCCTGCCTGTACATAGGATATCACTGACAAAATGGTATCTTTCTGTTGTAAGAACTGTGTTTGGCAGAAATTAGTGAGCTCTAATAGAAAAACATGACATGTGGTGGAGTAAGTGTGTTTTCAGACAAATTCATAAACCTAGGAAATTTTAGTCTGCTTTTACAAAGTTGCATCCCATCCCATACCTGGGCATTGCTTAAGTAAACTCGGGAAGAAAAAGAGTGGGAAGGATGCCAGAATGTATCTCTGACATGGTGCTTGTACTTTTAGTTGCCCATTAAGTGAGAGAAATTGCAATTTGTCAGTTAATAAATCTGAGTTAGGGCATAACTGTTTCCCTGGCTGATAGCATAAAGAAGCCTTCCAATACATCTTTCACTGGATCCTTCTAAAATGCTTAGTATGAGGTGTCATATATCCTTTGGTGTTGCTTCTCTCTTCAGTACAGAAAAAATAAAAGCCAGTGTGTTCTTACTGTCCTGCATGTGACGTGGGAATTCACCACGTTGAACTGGGAAAGATGTCTTGAGCCTCGTGCTGCTTGCCATTACGTTTTTCGCTGTTTGCGCTTTTGATCCAAATCATGTTCATACATCTTTTGTGGTCTGACTTCTAGGTGAATGAAGACTTTGGTTCCATTTTCTCAACACTCCTACCGGGAGCCAGAGCTGTGCTAGCAGCCTCTAAAACTCACAATGTCTTAGTTGGTATGGAGTTCAGAGTTGCCTTAGGAAACACCTGGAAGGAAAACTTAACAGAACTTAGTGGAGGACAAAGGTTGGTGAATTCATTTGTTTTCCATTGGTTTTGTGTATGTAATTGATATGTCTAACTAATTAAAGTTCTGGAAAACAAAGAATTAATCTTTTCCTCATCAAGTCAGGGACTCTGCCTCCTTCCAAACGGACTCAATATTGGAAGCACTATTAATACATTCTGACTTAGAACAATGCTTTACTTAGTATAAAATAACGAACAAGATTTTACTCCTGTAGCACAGAAGTGGCAAAGAAAGAAGAATTGAATGGTGAGAAAACCACATTTAACCCTAGGTAGTACTGATGTAATGTTGAACCACATGCTCCTCTCCTTGAGTTGTAACCACAAAAATCTATATATGCAAGTATTTCCCTGGTATAAAAGTAGTGTCATGGCAACAGTTTTCTTCTCCAGTGTCTACGGTGACCATGTAGAGTATATTCTTCTTTGCAACTTCTAAGGAAAAAAAATCTAAAGAAACTGAAAAGCACAGACAGAATTTGGGAAAAGGTGAGACAGAGATACAGAACTTAGGAAGGACAGAATACTTAAAGAACCAGACGTGGAAAAACATAATTGGAAAAGTCAGAATTGGAATAGAACGACAGCATAATTTTAAATATTATCACCCAACTGACATGATCTTTCAATAAGAAGAAGTAATATTTGCTGTTTCTGACAGAAGACTCCATATTTTGAAATGGGGAATTATCACTCCATCTCTTCAGAATCATAGCAGTAATGTACGTTTGAGGGAGTATTTTAGAATCAGAATAATTTAGGCTGGAAAAACTCTCTTAAGATCATCAAGTCCAACCCTTAAGTTAACTGCCAGGTTCACCATTAAATCATGTTGCTAAGCCCCACATCCATGAGTCTTCTAAATCTCTCCATGAGTGCTGACCCAACCATTTCTGTGGGCCACCCATTCCAATGCTTGGTAACCATTTCAGTGAAAAATTTTTCCTAATCTCCAATCTAAACCTACCCTGGTGTAACTTTAGGCCATTTCCTCTTGACCTGTTTCATAACCTGGGAGAAGAGGCCAACCCCCAGCTGGTGACACCCTCCTCCTTTCTGGCAGCTGTAGAGAGCAGTGAGGTCTCTTCCCTCCAGGCCAAACAATGCCAGTACCTGCTCCTTATCAGACTCGTGATTCAGAGACCCTTTACCACCTTCTTTGCCTTTCAACAATTGTTTTCAAAAGCCAAATCCTTTCAGATTAGAGTAAATCATAATTTTCTTGTCTCCATACTAGATCATTGGTGGCCTTATCCTTGATATTAGCCATGCTCCTCTTCAGGCCTGCCCCAGTTTACATCTTGGATGAAGTGGATGCAGCCCTTGATCTCTCTCATACCCAGAATATTGGGCAGATGCTTCAAACTCATTTCAAACATTCTCAGGTATGATCTTGAAATTATTGGGGTAACAGAATGGTTTGGGTTGGAAGGGGGCATAATGATCATCTGTATCAGTCCCCTGTCACAGGCAGGGACACCTTCCACCAGGCCAGATTGCTCACAGTTCCGTCCATTATTTCCAAAGGTGATCTGGCATTGAGGACTGAGCTGTTTAGCTCTTTTATCCTAGGGATGTGTGTTGTATTTCTGAGTTGTTTCAGCTGAAAGCTGGACTGACATGGCAATGGTGAAACTTGAATTTTGTTGCTGCACTGGTTAAAATGGAGCAGTTGGGAGCAGTACCTGTGATACACTCAATTTCAGGCATGACAACACTCTGAACTTCTTTTTGCCTAGACATCTGTAACTTGAGGTTAAAGATATTTCATGTTGACCCTGTTGAAATAAGTCAGGCACTACTGGAAAGGATCTCTGTATCATTGTGACCTGTACATGAAAAAAAGACAGTACCCACCTCTATTTTATGTAAAAACTTGTCCAAATTATAAGTGAGGAGGGGAATATTTGTTACCAGTATTGCAAAATTATTTGAGTAGTATCTTTTGACTAGGTAAGATCCTGCATTCTTTCATAATTACCGGCACATTTTTTTTCCATGTTTTCTTCCATCATGAATAGGCATCCTGCATTGTGGACTGTATCCCAGGCCAGGTGCTGGGATATAGACAGAAGTGTCATTAGCTGCAGAAAAAGGGGTGTACATTGACCTCTGTGGCACATTCTGTTGGGCCTTGGTTAGTTTCAGAATATTTTTTAAAGATTATTACTGAGATATTGGCCAAATGAAGGAAAAGGAGTCCTGTCTTTGGAAGTCTTTTCTATGTTTGGATAGCAAGATTTATTGTGTTTCTGGTTTGTTTCAGTTTATTGTGGTGTCCTTGAAAGATGGAATGTTCAACAACGCAAATGTCCTCTACAAGACCAGGTTTGTGGATGGTGTATCCACTATTGCAAGATACAGTCAGCATCAGAACAGAAAAAATGAGCCGGCCCGCAAGAAAGATGAGAAAATAAGTAAAATATTGAAGGAGCAAAACCACCTGTAAAGCTGGGAAGCAGCGATGGTTGCTGCATAGTAGCACCTTCTTAAGTGTTCCCTGTTACTTTCAAAATTTTTTAATGTGTTTTAATGTTTAAGATCTGCATCTTATCAAGAAATGAAATTCATAGGAAATAGTCTGTAACAGCCTGTTCTATTAAGTAAGCTGGACAATTTTAATCCTTATGTTGTGCCGTAATTCCCGTCATTCCTCTGTAGCATTTACACATAAATGTACGTAAGCAGTAGCTTTGTAAACTTAAAGCCTTTAGGTGAGGAAAAGCTGATTCAGCTACCAGTGTCCTATAGCATTTAGAAGACCTGTTTTGCAGTGTAGTAACAATCATCAACAACTAACTCCCACGCTATTTCTACAATTTTTATCCTATTAAATGTAGCTGCACAACCTGGTCATGTGTGTGCTTCCCTTCCTCAGAGTTTTTCACTGAACACTGCCTTCTCAGAATTGAGCCCTTTCTCAATTTTTAACTTATTTGAATGTATCCTGCTGCTTTCAATGGCCAGAAATGACATGTCGGTGGCGCTCGAGCCCAAACCAGCTTTATCCTAGCACTGCAGAGCAGGCCTCCGCTCACCACAGCAAAACCCCTGCATGACCTTTGTATGGTCTGACAGCATTTCCCTTCCCAGATGATGCTTCAGCCAGTTGGTGGCCAACATTGGTGAGGTTTGTGTTTGCATGCTGTCCTCTGCTTACCTCATTTGTGTCCCTTCATTCTTTTTCTTGCTTTTTGAATACTGTTTAGAAAAGTACATATAAGTGAGGTTGCACTGGGGGAAGGGGAAATGTGTGCATGTCTGGAATAATTTGGAAATACTGAATTTCTTGAATACCATTTTAGTACATTTTTAATCTTACATGTGCATGTAATATATACACCACTATATATATAATAAACAGAAAGAATGTGTCTGTGTAATACAAACACGTCCTAACACCGGCCGGTTGCAAGAGACGAAGCTATGGGCTCAAAAACACAGCTCCTTCCAGGACTGCAGAGCCACCATGCGTCTCCATGGGGCAACGGCAGCAGGCCAGCATGGAGCACAACAGCAGCACACTGAATCTGGAGCACAGGAACATTGTAAAATACCCAGTGCAGGAGAAATAACACTACCAGTTACTCCAAGGAACAGGTCATGCAGCTTTTATTTAGTTTTTACCTTTTTGGTAAGCAGGAGGGTTTTCTTTCAGTCAGACCATTCACATGTTTGGACAGTACAGATTGCAGTAAATTTGATGGAGATCTTGCAACATTAGAAAACGTTTCTCAATATACATCCATTTAAGCAACAGCTTGTAAGTCAGAGCGAGAGTGCTAGAGTTGAGTCTGCGCACTGCACTCCAGGTATACAAAGCATCGCAGCAGCACAAGAAATGCCCGTGCTGGGCAAAGTACAGTGTGTTTTACATAGTGCAATCACTTTCAGAGGAGAAACTCTAGGAAGGCCACATCTATTTTTTTTTAATCCTATCAAGTTTACAAATGCGAGGGGGGTAGAAATCAAACCTCTGACTTAATTAACTTTTGTACAGGTAGGTTTTGTGTATAGGCACATGCTTTAGAGAGGAGCTCTGAATCTGCTCTGTAATCACGAGAAAGACGTATTGCTTTGTGATTCAGAAAGTGTCATACCATCTCTAACCTTCCCAACACTCTTGGCCAGAGTTGTTAATCCAGCTGTTTTATAGAGTTCCTAGAATGCGCTCTTCCCTCTAGTGTAAATCCCCAATAGAGAAATTCAGGTTGCTATTGACAATGATTACAGTTATCCTACGTACAGTCATTTGACCATAGCAAGCATTGCCTCTGAATACTCCAGTCCACAGTGAAAGCTCAAATTGCCAGAGACATGGAGGCTCTTGCTTTTCTGTTACTGTCACTCACCAATATGAAAAAACCCAAGTCACACAATGAACTGCTACAGCAAAGCATCACTGGTAATATTCACCTAATACAAAAAAAAAAAAAAAAGCACTCATGACACTACATGTCACGGTAAGCAAGTTTTTAAAGATACTGAAAAATGATTTGCCCAGTAAAATTTTAAAATGTACACTGTGCTCAAGAGTTCAAACTACACGTAAACATAGAGCAGCTCCCTGCAACAAGGTGTAAATCAAAACATTATAGCACCAGCTCCCAGCACCGAGGAGTTGCCCACTGACCAGTTCTAATGTACAATGCAATAGTGCTCGCTGAGGTTTCTGCTACACAAGAGCCACAGTGGGACAGCTCTGCCCATTTCTTCCTGACATTCTCTTACCAGGTGTGCACAAATTACTTTCTTCCCTATGGAGAGCAAGTCAGACAACACGACTATTACAGTACCAGGAAACACTGATTGGGGAATGGCACCTGAGGGGAAAGTAGGTACTGCATACCTGAATCTGAATAAATGGGCATTAAGGAAACATGATGTCATCTGAGCAATCCTCTCCTTAAATAGAGCAGATCTGAAAGGAGCTGTAGACTGCAAGAAAACAAAGAAGCCTTCCAGGGCTGAAAGCCATGAATATGATATTGCCCACACTAATGATTTTATTTCACCATCAGCAAAGCATTTATCCCCAAAAAGTTGTACACATACTGGTCAGATGATGGAGCAGTGCTATATTCACACTATTGTTTGTTGCTATAGTGGTCAGATTTGTCTTTTGTCAGAGGGAACAAAAAGGAGACAGGCAGCAGGGCCACATCGCCATATAGCAATTTTACTCCCATGTTAATGCAGATATAATCTTAAGTGCAAATTGCTAGAAACCAGCATGACTTGGGCTCTGATAAATGACAGATGACTCAGTTTCTTACAAATATTGACAAGTCTAAATTGTTACAGGTTTCCAAAGCAAGAACAGGTTTATGAACAGGAAGGGAATAAAACTACCACTTAAAAAATGGGTCATTTCAAACTTCAAACGCTCTTCAAAAACATATCTAAAAAAGATTATTTTCCATTTTTTTAAATTTTATTTCCTGGAGCTAAGGAGTGTCCATGCAAAACAATTTTGAGAAGAGCAGTGTTCCACCTGGGTGCCAACTAGGCTCAACTTTGTCCCACACAGCTCAGTAAAGTGCTCTCTTGTGCATCCTTTGGGGAAAAAAGTTCTCATTTAAAGTTTGGGAAGCCGAGGTTGCCAGCTGGGGAAGGCATAGTCTCGGTCAATCCATGCTGAGGTCAGAGAAGGAGAAGGAGTGAAGTTAACAGTACTCTGCCTTTCATAATGCACAGACAACAGGCTGCAAGGGAGAAGCAAGGAGAAGCAGAGGTGGGTGTCACCCTGGATGAAACCCTGCCCCTGGGAAGCCACAGGAGTCAAACACAGGCCTCATCAAGGGAAGCATTCTGTTCTCTACAGATAACAAATACCAGCACTACTGGCGTAGACACCAATTAACAGATCTCTACACACAAAAAATGTGCCAGAAACTAAAAATGCTAAAAATGTGAAAACTAAATATACTTCTCACTTTCTGTGCTGGTGGATTTTCAACAGGCTTTTTTAAGGACAAAGGGGATCTGAGTAACATTCTTCGGCTGATTTAAAAAAAAAAGGAGCATCTTGCCCTTGGGTTTTTTATGTTGCACACTCACAAACATTCTAGGGCAGATAGAGGTATTTGCTGATAAAACAACTAACAATCAGCTTAAGAGTAAAAATAATATAAATGGGGAAAAGAATTTAAGGCATTTTTAATTTTGGCCAGGAATGATGCATCCTACAGAGTAATCTTCATTTCCCCACTTGTCTTTCAGACCACTGCACTTTTTTGATTTTGTTTTACATGGCACTTTGAAATTTATGTTTTACAACTTAGTGAAGATTTTCAAGTGTTTTCTTCAACACAAATGCCCTCTCTTGTAGCTCAGGTCTGCTATCTGATGCCATCGTAGACAACGAATGAATGAGGTGTTCTCTGCTTTCTTGTGTCAGGCTTTCCCACTGTTGAGCTTCTGCGCAGATAAAGACAGACAGACATTGGACATGAACACCAGAAAACAAAACAAAAAAAATCCAAAAGCACATTGTTTTCCTCAGACAGGCTAAAAGAGTGACTGCTTCAACCTTTCGCTCACATCCACACTTGCGCTTCCAGGAGAACTCAGATTCACCTGGATGCTCAGGTGCATGTGCTGCCTCCTGCCAGGGAGCTGCATCTCTCTAGGCCAGGTGTCATTGTCTAAGCCTGCAACATGTGAACACAAGGGCCTGAAAAACCGCATTTCCCATGTTGCAACTGGCTCACGAAAGAGGCATGTAATATTTTTGCCAGAATACACGTGAAATGCAAACCAGAAAACCAAAGGAAAAGTTTGCTACGTAACAACTGCAGGCAGTTAAGAACCTGAGACCTAAGAACACCTCACTCTATGAAATCAGTTCTGCAAGGCTTGAATACTTAATAATAATGAGAAACCAAATTTGACATTGAAAGGGTTAACAATCACTGTTCTGTACTAAGAGGAGCATTCCTTCTTTGGAGCTTGAATTTAACTCAGATCTGTGAGCTCCATGTGGGACCCTCCTTGCTGAATGTTTCCCTCACCAAAGGAATATCCAACAGTACTTTAGAACTTGATATTAGCCTTGTTTACTTCAAGGCCTCTCCTACTTCCAAGTCCCAGCTTCCCCTGAATCACCCAGTGCTGCAGGCAGAAGGTAAGGCCATCTCTCCAGAGTTCCAGGCTATACAGCCAGGTGCCAAGCAGTGGCTCTTCCAGGTGGGAAGTAAAGTCTCACCTTGTAGTTTGGTGAGCAGCAGCTGTATCACAGACAAAGCTTCTGTTCTTATGGATGTGTAGCTTTTGTTTTCTAAGGGATTTAAAGAAGACAACAGACAAGAAAACCCAACACCACATTGAGAACCAAATGCATTAACCTTACAAAAAGCAGTCACCTCTGTGATCTTCAGACCACTTTTATTAGCACAGTTCACTGAGCTCATTTGTGCTGTCAGTCTGCAGTGCCCACTTGAACAACAGGCACATATGAATGGCAGAATGTCAACAGCTGGAGGCTGCCAAGTCAACTAAACCTTGTGAATTGCCTCTGCCACTACCACAAAGCCACTGCTCCTTATATATTCCAACAGGGAACAAAATGCTGCCATAGCTGCAGGGTGATGGCAGACAACTGCTATGCATAACAATGTTCCATTGAGTTGTACTGGCTAGAGACCATGCAAATGTTCACAAGTAGCGATAAGTGAGGGTACATAAACCCCATGCCAGCCACCAAGCAAAAGCTTGTCACAGAAAGTTACTTGGTCTCTGAACCAAAATCTTACTAAGGTGAGGACCCTAGTCCTCATTCCACGAGGACTGATACCTGAAAGAAACTTTCTCCAAAGGGGTCTCTGAATTGGCAGCTAGCACTAAAGGTGCTGTCCTCAGGCATATCAGAAACAATATCACATGCAGGTATGAGATATGGGGCACTGTTACAAGTGGGAACGCTACCAAAGTAACAAAGAGGCCCATGACTGTCAATACGACACAAGCAGCATTTATATATGGGTGCCCTGCTCTGGGAGAGCCAGTAATCCTTGGAATTTCATGTACTGGCTATCTGAGAAAATTTGGGATATTTTCTGGATACTATAATCTTGGATACATAATGCATACGTATCTAAGACGTCTGAATGGTGGTGGAGAAAAGCTTGTGTTTCATTAAATTAGGAACAGCTTGATTGTGTTCTGAGAGGTTGCATGGTCTGCTATCTGCCCCTCCCTTCCCTTGCAGAGCTCTCTTGCACCAGAGGAATGCACTTCTCTGTGAACTGCACAGTACTGCCTTGAACACTACAACTTCACAATAATCACACTGCAGTGCAAGGGACGGCTGAATGTTACCTCTGACAACTTCTGTTTATCCTGCATTTCCTCTACCACACAAACCCCCAGAGGACAATGGTGTTAACAAGCAATTCATCATCCACCACAAACCAGGAGAAGTCCATTTACCTAAAGAATGGGTGATAGAGGAACAGGTTTCCAACAGTATTTCTGTCAAAGCCACAGGGTCAGAGTGCTCCTCATCAAACAGCATTAGCCTGTCAAATGCAAAAACAGTGAGGCACCCTGCATCACTGGGACAGAAGTCTGCTGAACTTTGCCAATAATTCAGTGTCATTAAGTTCATTAAATGGTTTCAAGCAAAAAAGAGAAGACGAATCACTGAAGTGGATTGCAGAAAGAAGAATTACCCTTGAAAGTAGGCATTCATGGCTTGTAGCACTCCAAGCTGTACTTTCCATGTGCTGAGTTTCAGACGGTCACACATTAACTTGCAAAACTCTTGGCGATAGCAACCTACAGGAAAATAAGGACATTACTGTGTTACCACAGGGAAAGGCAGAAGGGAACACTTACTGGTCTGTCTCCAAAGTGCTCCTTAACAAGTGACATCAAGCTAATCACTGCATATGATCAAGTCAATATCCTGTAATGAGTGACGCTGAAAATCTTCACCACATCAACTCACTCATTACAAATGCTGGCAGACAAAACAGCTGCACTACACACTCTGGCATGCTAATAAAAGAAACCTTTTCCCATCCCTCTCCAGGTATTCCCAATTCTTCCACCTTGTACCAGCTTTGATGGAAACATAAACGTGAGCAGCAGAGTTAGGCATCTTTTCATTAGGCAAGCCACCTCACTCATCCTGCATATCTATAAACTCAGAACATTTTTGTGAAGTCAATTTAAGACAACAGTAAAGATTTTTCTCAAGGATGAGTTATTTTGCAGGAAAGCTGTTGGGGCAGCTTTCTCACTGAAGACCCTTACAAGCTGCCTATACTAAGATCCTGCATCTTCTCCTGCACCCTTCACACTGTGCACATGATCTCCAGGTCCTTCCGTTCTTCCACTTTTCATTTCCATAGAAAATAGTTTGTTCTGCATGTCATCAGCCGACTTACACTGTGTCTCCGGGCTCCTCGGCCAGGCTTTGCCCAGGGTCTCGAAGGCACAGATCAGGGACTCCATCTGAACCTCTTTCTCCCTCATGTCCTCATCCTCTTCGTCATGTTTTGGAAAAGCCGCTCCCATGCTCTCCAGAGAGTTCTGCGGAGGCCATGGGGGAAGGTGTGACTGACAGAAGGATGAGGGCAGGCTAGACACACAGGGCAGTGCCAGTGCAGCCCAGTCTTCCCCTGCAGTCTGCACACACCAGCCCTCGTACCCAGCTCTGGCACTGCTGGCAGCCTGCAAAGGGGCACAGCGGGCTCTGCAGCCGGGCACCCAAATACTCATGTGCCTGTGCTACACGAGTCCCATTGCAGAGCTGCAAGGCTCTGCTGATACTAAGCCCTCTACACAGCTTCCCAGGAGCCTTTTGCCGCCTGTAGAGCAGCTAGGAATTAACTTTGCAAGTGGTAACAGGGCAGTGGTGGACATCCCAGGCAGGACTCTGTCTAGAGAACAGTTGGGCTAATTCAGAATTTGGGCAACCCAGGTAGAACCACCCCAGGGCTCACCAACTCTCTGGTGTTCAGCCCCACCAAAGACCTGGCTGAGTGTGGGGAGTCTCCCACATCATCAGCCCTCTGGACAGAAGCCTGGCATGCAGCCAGCATCACTAGGACTATCACCACTTGGGTATTCTGCTTTCAAAGAGAGAAAACTCAGTAAGTTGAACTGTCACCTTCTTTATCATGGGAAAGATGATATCAGCAAGTTCCTGGAACCGGTCTTCTTTCGTTGCTTGCAGCACCCCAGCTGCACAGCGTAGTGCCACCATCTTATACTTCAGGTTCTCTTTACGACATTCTTTCAGGAGAGCCTGGATGACATCTGTGATGGTGGGCTGACCAGGCACTGACTTCTGCAGCTCTGCACTGAAATGCAAGGCAGACGGACACTCATGTTAATCTCTTCCCAAAATCCACTGTTCCCAGAGAGGAATTAATTCCTGTGTCCAGGCACTTAGTTGCCTACCAGTAATTGTAAAAAAATCTCAGTCCTTGTGTGTTCTCCCTGTTTTGTTTTCTTTTCTCATATTCTTCCAAGGCACCTGCTCCCTTACTACTCTTCTACCTCTTCCTCCTTTTCCCATTTAAGGTCTCCGTCTTCCCCCTTAGTCTCTGCTTTCCTCTTAGCAATTGTGGCCTCTCAACATCCTCCTTTTCCCGTCTAAATGAACCATTTACTTCTGCAGATCTCTCTGAAACATCACCTGCTCCTCACATGCTGATAGGAGATCAGGATGGTCATAACAAACTTTCTAGAATCTCCTTAGTACCCTACATGCAATAACACTGTACAACAACTTACCTTTTGAGATCTCAGATACTGAGGGTACCACCTCATTCAAGCCACTTACCTGCATGCAGAAACAACACTGGCAATGGCCTTTAACAGCTCCTCCTGTTATGCAATGATAAAAGAGACATCACTGAGAAGTGCCACACAGCCAAAATGCACAGTCCTACTCCACAGGGCAAACCTTTGTGTTATTCTGCAATGGACCAGTGGGGAAATATGCCTGTGACATCACTCTGGAGAGGCAATGTCTGTCTATCTCCCACCACACCTCTTGCAGAGGACTTAGCTTTCAATCTGCATGGAACTGGCAGCAGAAAGTGGCCTTACAGCACCTCTGAGCACATGCTAGTATCCCTCCTGGCTAGGAATGGTGCAGTGGAATTAGTTGAAGTGGGAACCCAGCTCCTAAGGCAGTCTGAATTACACCTACCTATATTTCCTGTCATTTCTGTATCTGCTAAATGTAGGACAAAAGGCAGGTTCTCTGCATCAGCATTCTTATCGTGCTGCTCTACAGCAGAGACCATTGCATTTCCTGGCTCAAGGGCTGCACGCTGCTGAGCTCACAGTAAACCAGAAGGTGACAATTCCCTCTTTACCTTCCCAGTCCAGGTTCTCCCTGGCAGGCCTTGCAGCAGTGCAGAGAGCACCATTCCCAGATGTGGTGGTACAAGAGAGCCTGTCTGTTTGGCAATTGATGCCATGGCAGCTGCTCCCTGAGCCTTCATCTTCCAGGACTGGGACTGCAGAGCCTTCTGGGTGATGGATATCAACTCCTGCAAATACAGTCTGATCCCACCCTGAGTACCTGCATGTCAAATGGAGGAAAACTGATTTTGCTACAAAACAAACAAACCTCGGATCTTACTTAGAAAAAAAAAAAAAAAGAAAAAAAAAAAAA